>VZTU01035079.1:95154-134852 GCA_013400835.1 Zapornia atra
CCCCCGAGTCACGGGAGGGAGCAGAGGAACAGGAGGGGAATCAGCTTGGTAAAGGGGAGATAATGGCAGGACAAGGGGATGGAGTGAAGCTGGAGGAGGGGAGGGTTAAATTAGTTCTTAGGGGGAAGTTCTTTGCAGAGAGAGTGGTGAGGGGCTGGAACAGGCTGCCCAGAGAGGGGGTGGGTGCCCCATCCCTGGGGGTGTTCAAGGCCAGGTTGGCTGGGGCCCTGGGCAACCTTGTGTAGCTCCAGGCCTGGAGGTTGGTGGCCCTGCCTGTGGTAGAGGGGTTGGAGCTCTGTGATCCTTGGGATCCCTCCCAACCCAGACCATTCTATGATTCTATGATAAGCTCCCATTTCTCAACGCTGTTGTAGAAAAAGCATTTTGATAATGACCTGTAGTCCCAAGAGCTCTGCCATCTACTGCTGTAACTTGCCTGCATTTATGCAGAAGGGTCTGGCAGGAACTTCACCATGGAGTTCAACTCTGTGCTCAATTGTAGGTTACCATTTTCCTGCTGCAGACAGGTTTACTTGATAAAATAATTACAGTTCTGTGAAACCACATTTGCCTCTGATCTCTGCAGAAAGCCACTCAGAGGCTGGTGGGATGTAGAGACATCCTGCACATGTAATTTTCCTGCATTCCCATGGGTTTTTTTGGTACAACCTTTAATGAGACAATCACATACTACTGCCAGAGGGTGGGCAGTACTCCCAAAGCACAGCTACATAATGCCTTTGTCTGCTGTGTGTGGCGTTCAGCATGTGGCTCCCTGTGTACAATGGGAACCAGAAACAATTCCCTCCAGAGACCTTTGTGGAACCAGCATTCCCAAGACTTTATCTTTAAATCTGACAGGAATGTTTTGACTGAATTTTCCAAACCTCTTGCAGCCTGAACAGCTAGAATTTGGCAAAAAATACAGGTAGTAGCAAAGAGGCTCTTTGCAAAGAGATGCATGTGCCAACCTTGTCCAAAGGCAAGCCATTTGCATTGCCACTAAAAAAGCATTAGTATTTGTGTCAGCTGTAGCTGTGTGAGCTGAGGAGGTTAAACTGTCATGGGTTGGGACCTTCTTGTTTCTGCTGCCTGTTCTGTGTTGGGCAGGAAGGTAGCTATCTCATCTTCTGACCCTTCATCGTTCCTGGATGCAGTGACTCTGTTCTCTGCAAGCCACCAAAGATGGATGAGGGGGAATGCAGCCTGGCAGGAGAGGCCTTGCTTGTTCTACATCTACTCAGGGCTGGCAGGAGAGGAGAGGCCTTGCTTGGTCCATATCTACTCAGGGCTGGCAGGAGAGGCACTGCTTGGTCCACATCTAATCCTGGCCCTTGGGGAAGAGCCTGGAGCTGTCAAACCCCAATGCCACCCCCAACATCTCCATTCCTGCACCTCTGCACTGACAGTGATTCAACAACCCACAGCGTCCTGACCCCGTGGTCTTTTCCAGAATGGAGGACACAGTGTGGCAGTGCCAGACCCCTGCTCCCAGATGTTTCTACAACTGCTGCAACTCCTCCCCATCAGAAGGACATGGAGGTGCTGGAGCGAGTCCAGAGAAGGGCAGCCAGGCTGGGGAAGGGGCTGGAGGGCAAATCCTCTGAGGAGCAGCTGAGGGAGCTGGGGGTGTTCAGCCTGGAGAAGAGGAGGCTGAGGGGAGACCTTCTCCCCACCTCCCCTGCCCTGCCAGGAGGGTGCAGAGAGGTGGGGGATGGTCTCTTCAGCCAGGGGACAGGGGATGGGACAAGGGGCACTGGGCTCAAGCTGCCCCAGGGCAGGGTCAGAGCAGATGGGAGGGCAAAGTTCTTCCCTGGCAGAGTTGTGGGGCTGTGGCACAGGCTGCCCAGGGAGGGGCTGAGTCCCCACCCCTGGGGGTGTTTAAAAAGGGGAGATGAGGTGCTCAGGGATCTGGTTTAGCACAGGATGGGGATGGTTGGACTGGATGATCTTACAGGTCTTTTCCAACCTTGTGACTCTGTAATTCTGTGACTGGCCCAGCATTGCTGTGTGTGTGCTTTGTGCCTCCGATGCTGCTGGAGTGGAGAGCCCTCAGAGGAGGGTTGTGCATGAAGCTCTATCTCAGGTTTCATCAGGCTAAGACTTTGTCAGGAAACTGTAAAAATAGGACAGGAAAACTTAAAAAAAGTTCTCCCTTTACTATTTCCTTTGAATATGTTTTTTCAGCACTTGGAATGTCTGGCCTTATAAAGTGCCCTAGCCAGCTTTTTCTTTTCTGCAAAAGTCCAAACAGTTAAACATCAGGAATGTGGCTGTGTTTGTATGAGGTAAGGAAATGACTAGGTGGAGAAAGTATTCCATGAGAAAGGAGCCCTTTACGGAGACCCCTCGAGCTGCTCTCCCTCCATCCACCATCCCCCCCCCTTCCCACCAAAGCTGTCACGTATGGACACAGCTTGAGTGGCTTAGCAGATATATAGAGCTGCCATCGATGCTGTAAACTCTCCTCACTCACATTTAGTGCAGCAGAAATAACCACAGGGTGTTTGGTTGGCTCCTTTTGGTTGGTTGGTTGGCTGGTGAGGCTGCTCCCCTGGGTACCTTCCCCATACATTCGTGGTCAGGGCATGAATTTCTCCATGAAGCTTTTAATTTGTAAATTTTAATTCATTTTTAGAGGTCCCAAAGGGCATGGCCAACCTTCTCTGTGGGTTCTCTAGGAAATACCCCCATCTCAAGCAGCCAGAATTTGTGTGAGAATCTTTTTGGGTAGAAGTTAGCAGAGGATTCTGCAGGATTAGTGCCTTGCCTTGGTCTCAGGGGCTCTCACTCACTCCCAGAGCAGGCTGTTCATCTTGCTCCTACAACCCAGAAGGTTACAGACAAAGAATTGCAAGGCTCTGCTCCTGTGACCTGGGGGACCAAGCCTCCTGCTGATGGAAATCATTCATTGAAAATAGAAAAATAGATATTGGACTCGATAGCCACTCTCCTTGCTCTCCTCTGTTCGGTTGCTGGAGCTTTTAGAAGGCATGGTGGAAGCCTGCCAAACCCTGGGGCATGTTTTGTAGTGACCTCATCCCAGTGAGGTCTGGAGCTCCCTGGGGATTACTTACAGGCAGCGTTTGTCCTTACTGGTTTAAGAAAAAGCCTTCAGCCAAAGCATTGTTTATTATGAGAAGGAATTTGATTTTTAGCAAAGAAAAATCTCTTCTTCCTTGCTGCTCTATTTATTTAGTTTGTAGAGAAGGAATTCACCCAACCCATGGCCTTTGCACGAGGGGATTCCAGCCAACTGGTGCCAGAGAAAGGACTGAGAGTCAGGGTGAGAGTGCAGAGGAGAGCTCGACAGAATCCTCACCTTCCTTTTAGCCAAAGATCAGGCATATTCATGTCTCTAGGATCATGTTTTAAACAGAAAGTAGTGCCCTTGTTCCTGCTTTTGCATCTTGCCCCAGGGATCTGAATTCCCACCCCAGGCATTAATTTCCTCAGTGACCCCCTGCTGAGGAGGTGGATGTTGGAGAAGAGGAGGAAGCTATCCTTTTTCTTAGGGAAAGTTTCAAACAAAACGCTTCCCTTCAAAAGTTCTTTGTCAAAACCTCCTGATTTTCCCAAAGGCACCATAAGAACCAGTTAAAAGGGAATAAAATGTTAATTTAAAACACCATTTCTTCCCCCCCCCCCCTCCAACAGCAAAGCAGCACTTGGAATCTGTAAATATTTCAGGTTCAGATAGGGTTTCAATTCAGGTGCTGCAAAACATTTGGGAAATGCCCTTGTTTGTGGAACTGGTTGTGGTGGTGGGGGGGGTTCTGGTAGGTGACAGGGTGCCCATGAGCCAGCAGTGTGCCCTGAGGGCTGAGAGAGACAATGGGATCCTGGAGGGCATCAGGAGGAGTGTGGGCAGCAGGTCACAGGAGGGGATCCTCCCCCTCTGCTCTGCCCTGGGCAGGCCCCACCTGGAGTGTTGTGCCCAGTGCTGGGCTCCCTGGGATCAAACAGACAGGGATCTCCTGGAGAGAGTCCAGAGGAGCTACAGAGATGCTGAAGGGCCTGGAGCATCTCCCCTGTGAGGAAAGGCTGAGTGAGCTGGGGCTGTTCAGCCTGGAGAAGACTCAGGGGGGACCTTATTAATGTTTATCGATATCTTATGTGTGGGATGCAGGGGGACATGGGCAGCCTCTTCTCAGTGTCTGTGGGGACAGGACAAGGGGTGATGGCCTCAAGTTGGAGCATAGGGAGTTCCCCCCCAATCTGGGGAAGAACTTCTTCCCAGTGAGGGTGAGGGAGCCCTGGGACAGGCTGCCCAGGGGGTGTGGAGTCTCCTTCTCTGGAGAGATTCCAGCCCCTGTCCTAGGGACCCTGCTTTGGCAGGGGGCTGGACCCCATAGGCCCTGGAGGTCTCTTCCAACCCCTGTGATTCTGTGATTCTAAGTGTTTGGTTGGAGATCTCCTTCAAAGAAGTCAGCTGGAGTTGCTGAAATTAACATTTCCTTGCAAAATAATTGAGTTATGTTGTATATCCCAGGGAAACATTCCCTACAAAAGGCTTCCATTGTTTTCCTTTAGTGCTGGGGAAACTGAGCAATAGAGAAGACACCTTCCAACTGTCGCCCATAAATGTTTGATAGCCTCAGAGTGGTAATTTGAAATAGTCTGAGATGGATTATTCTCTTTTAATGAGACCAAGCTGGATTTCTGGCATAAATTATAGCCACAGTTGGCAAAGAGGAGTGCATCGTTCTTTGTCACCTCTCTTGTAGGAGGTTAGACAGGTTTTGGCAAGGTGAACTGGGGTTAAGTAGGGTAGGCAAAGCCAGGGCAATGTCCCTGGTCAGCTCAGCACCCCACGTGCTGGAAATGGGGAAACTATGAGGGTTTGTGTGCTGGCTGAGCTGACCCAGAAGTACTCAAACCTGCCTGCGTGTCCCACCCCTCCATGCAGCACGTGGGAGAAGGCAGATGTCCACAGCAACCACCACTCGTTCCTCCACTTCCATCCTTGATGTACTAATTAGGGAAGTTAAAAATGCCTCCAGGGATGGTTTCAGGAAGCTGTCTGCAAGTGGAACAGCGTGGCTCAGCATGTGTGATGGCACACATCCCACCCAGTAACTCCCCAAGGCTTTGAGGCTTGGAATTGTCAGGAATGACCACTCATATAGGGGGTCCTAACAGTCTCCATGACAACCAGCCAAACATGGAAACTGGGAATGAGGACTGTTCCTGTAACGCTTCCTCTTCTGAGCACATCTGGGGCCTGTGCTGGCTGCAGGATTGAGTAGATAAGACTCAGTGTAGCCCCAACCTGACTCTGCAGCAACCACAGAAGTCCCTAGTTCAGGCTAGGTGGTGCTTCAAAGCACTGTGAGGCTTTGAAGGTGAGGGCTTGGAAACAAAGAGCACAGCAAGGAGTCAGATTTCTTCTGGTTAACGCAAACTCTGATGCTTCAACTCCAACATCTTGGTGCCTGTTGCAATTTGAGCCCTCTCACTCTGCTGGCTGCTCAAGACAAGTAGGCATGAATAGTAACCTAATCTCACAGTGATAAGGTATCTACAGACCCAGCAGAGGCTGCTTGGAAATAATTAGGGCAAGAAAGAAAAAGGGAGATCAGCACATGGATGGGCCTGAGTTCAGATGCTGGGAGAGAAGCTGTGTGTTTACAGAGAGAGTGGTGAGGGGCTGGAAGGGGCTGCCCAGAGAGGGGGTGGGTGCCCCATCCCTGGGGGTGTTCAAGGCCAGGTTGGCTGGGACCCTGGGCAACCTTGTGTAGCTCCAGGCCTGGAGGTTGGTGGCCCTGCCTGTGGCAGGGGGGTTGGAGCTCTGTGATCCTTGGGGTCCCTTCCAACCCAGGTTCTATGATTCCCAAAACTGTATTTGGAGAGGTTAAGTCAAGCAGTGAGCTAGCGTGTTGGTTTTTGCAGCCCTGAGTGACTGGTAAAGGCCCAGATATGCTGTGTGGACAGTCTCTTCCATAAAGGTGAACTCATTTCCAAACAAAGCTTGATCCAGCAGTTCTTGCATTCTCTTGAATGAGAACTCTACCTGCAGATGGAGAAGGGGAACTCATCCACACCCTACCACTGGGCACTGGTAAGGCTGTGTGAGCTTGACAGAGGAAACTGGAAGAAATCTCAGTTTTCAGTGAGGGAACCACCTCACCTCTGGGGTTTCTTTTAGAAACATACCAGCAAAAACCAAACTTCTGAAGGACAACTACCTATAACAGGGTTCCTGGAAGATGGGATCCCATACATAGACTGTAAAAAGGGCTTTAGACATCTCCTAAGTGTGCATATTTCCTTAATAAAATTTGATTGGTGCCTCATTAAAAATTTAATAATTTGACCATTAAAATTAGCAACAGATGGGAGCTGGAACACAGCCAGGCTTTCTGGACTCCAGACTGCAATTTCCTTGGTTTCATTCCCTCCAAAGAAGTAATCTACATATGAAAATCTATTTTTGACAATTATTTGTTCAAAAAAGGGGGGGAGGGGGGTGTTCTCCTTACAACTGTGCTTCCATTATCAATCTCAAGGAAATCTTGCTGCAGAGCATCCAGCAGGATGATGAGGGAGGTGCAGGTTTATCTCTTCCCTCTCTGGATGCTGCTGCTGTGCATCAGTTTTGGGTTATACGTTTATGGGACCTGACTTAAGTCAGAGCCCTCTGTAAGTACATGCCACCATGACATGAGCCACATGGTTGTCTCCACATTCCTTTTGACTAGGAAAGGGGAAAAGCCAGCCCTCTTTGTTAGGCATTCCTATATTGTCCTAGGATTCACAAGGCTTCAGAGTAACTCATACATAACTTCCCTGTAAGCACAGGGGCAGTGCCACATTCACTGGGAATCAGCTTTTTAAAAGGGTAGATAATGGCAGGACAAGGGGGCTGGAGTGAAGCTGAAGGAGGGAAGGGTTAAATTAGATCTATGGGGGAAGTTCTTTCCAGAGAGGGGCTGGAACAGGCTGCCCAGAGAGGGGGTGGATGCCCCATCCCTGGGGGTGTTCAAGGCCAGGTTGGATGGGGCCCTGGGCAACCTTGTGTAGCTCCAGGCCTGGAGGTTGGTGGCCCTGCCTGTGGCAGGGGGGTTGGAGCTCTGTGATCCTTGGGGTCCCTTCCAACCCAGCCCAGGCTGGGATTCTATGATTCAAACAGAGCTGCAGCCCACCTGACCACACTTATCTAATGCCCCCACCCCACAGCGATGCTGTGGCACAAGGCTGAATCAAAGCCAACTCTAAAATCTAACTGCTTGGAGAGGTTATGAAGTGCTACAAGGGTGGATTGAGGCTGCCTGGCTGAGATGAGTTCATGCCTCTAAGGTCTGGCAGCGTGCAGAAGCTAGTGTCTGGGGAACACCCAGGAACAGGGCAGTTCTACACCATCCTCCTCCATAAGATGCTCCTGGGCTCCAGGCACCCATAGCTCACAGTCTGATTATTCACATCCTCTGTTAGCAGGATTCCCCTTAACTGTTGCCTAAAGAGCCACTTGCCTCAATTTATCTTGAGCCAGCATCACTTCCTATCCTTCTCTGATACCTCCTGACCCTTCATTTCTTCTTAGGCCACTCATGATTCTGTACCCTGCTATCAAGTCTTCCTCAGGTGGGTTTCTTCCCCAACTGAGGACTCCTAACTACAGCAGCTGTTCCTCATCCATAAACCATTCCCCACCATCCAACACCCTTGCTGCCCTTTTCAGATCCTTTCCCAACTCTGTTAGCTGTCTTCTGACTTGGGGGCTAGAACCACAAGCAGCCCTCAGGATGGAAGCAAGCTGTGAGTTTAGCAATGAGGATCTTTCTCTTCTTATTTTAGTCCTCTCCTAACACTTAAGAACAGTCTGTGAGCCTTTTTGTCTGTTGCTGAGTCGATTTCTCCATTGAAACAGGATCACAAAGCAATTCCTTTCATAGTTCTTTGAGGATGATCATTGGAAGGTTTAAGTTGATCACTGGTATGGGTCTCAAGAGCTTCTCCTTGGTGTCTTCCTCAAGGTTCAAAGCTTGAGCCAGAGCTTTTCAGTTTTATAAGAAAAGACAACGGGTGAGAAAACAACTCAAAGTTTGTTAATTTCTTTTCTAGGAATAAACTAGAACAAACTAACCCATTAAGCTTGGCATGGCAGGAGACTTTAATGAAGACCATGTGCTTTGGTATCTTGTTAGAACTTGGGTCAGAACCCAAAAGATGATTATTTGGTCTTTCACCATTGCAAACATCGTTGATATTTCTGTTCTGATTTCCAAAAAAAAGGCATTTTTATGTGATTGTGTCACCTTTCCACCAATGGAACTTCAAAATCTTTCTTTTTTTTTCCTCCCTCTCCAATCCTTCTTGTTGTTTTTCCTTCTCAGTCACATCCACAGACTTAAACTTCTTTTGACCTTTTTACTTTTCAAGTATGGCTGTGCTCCCAACTGCTCAAAAATTACAAATCAGAGGGAGCATTAGGCTGGAAATAAGCAATTATTGTGCTAATTGATCCTTTCCCAGAGCTAGAAGAGGATTTGTTGCATGGTTTCCATGTAGCTTACGTTTACCCTAATGCTGGGTGGGATACCTATAATACAGAGGTACATCAGCACAGGTATTGTCAGTCTAAAGCCTCCACTAATTACCAGCCCTTCCAAATGATTTTTACCAGCCCAGGATGAAGGCACTCTGTCATGGTTTCAAGTGAACATAGGTTCTGCCAGTGTAACCTATGGGAGAAAGCTTTCTGTCTCAAAAACATCTATATAGTGATTTTTCTTGCTTTTTATTCTTTGCACGTGTGTGTTGGGATTTAAAAAGGAGGGAGCTGATTGCAGAGGTTCTGTGTGGAAGGACTGAGATCAGAGAACTCCAAGGCAAGGAATGGAGTATGGACAATGAGCTTTGACTTGTTGAGTGTCAATATTATCCCAAGTTTCTGGGGATGGAACTATCAGTCTTTACCTCACAGAATCACAGGGGTGGGAAGGGCCCTCCAGCGCCCATGGGGTCCAGCCCCCTGCCAAAGCAGGGTCCCTGGGACAGGGCACACAGGGCGGTGTCCAGACAGGGCTGGAATCTCTCCAGAGAAGGAGCCTCCACAGCCCCTGGGCAGCCTGTCCCAGGGCTCCCTCACCCTCACTGGGAAGAAATTCACAGAGACTTTCACAGAGAAAATCCCTTTGTGGGATTTTCAGTAGACATCATGGAGAAAGGTTTGGGAATGCTCTCCCAGAAGATCTTGTGGGTGAGATCTAGGACTCTTCCTCTGCAAGCCAAGTAGAAGTGATCTGACAGAAAGACATCTCCATCATGCTGTGTGCCCACATTACACGGACTGTCAAGCCCTAAGGCTGCCCATGAGATGCTTGTACCACATCATTTCCATGTGCATCTTTGCCCCTAACTGAAATGGAGTTTGATTGCTTTGCTGACCCCAGCAGTTCCACAGAACTCTTTGCCTGACTTCATATTTTGAGTTCATTCTAGGGAAAGTGCTTAAAGCCAATGACTCAAGGCATGGAGTGGAAGTATTATAGCTATAGTTCATGAAACCTGAGAGATACCAGGAAGAACAGGCTTGGAGAACCTCTAGATGATTAAAACTAAAGGAGGGAAGGGTTAGATTAGATATTAGAGGGAAGTTTTTTACAGAGAGAGTGGTGAGGGGCTGGAACAGGCTGCCCAGAGAAGGGGTGGGGGCCCCATGCCTGGGGGTGCTCAAGGCCAGGTTGGATGGGGCCCTGGGCAACCTTGTGTAGCTCCAGGCCTGGAGGTTGGTGGCCCTGCCTGTGGCAGGGGGGTTGGAGCTCTGTGATCCTTGGGGTCCCTTCCAACCCAGACCAGTCTGTGATTCTTTGATTCTATGATTCTATGAGCACATTAAACATTCAGCAGAAAGAAGGTCACCACTTCCAGTGCTGGTCCCAGGCTTAAGCTTGGTCTTAAATTTTTGTTCTTTTAATGTTTGCAGGATTTTTTTTTTCCCCCAAGAGCTTCTTGACTTTACACCTGAATGTCTGTCCTGGTTGGAAGAGGAATAGGAACCCTGTGTTAGACAGGAGACCTTGTGCTTGTCCTGATCTAACCCCTGGATGTTCTTGTTCTCCCTCAGACTATCGTACTGGTCCCTGCTTTAGCCAAGTCAATAACCAAATGTGCCAGGGCCAACTCAGTGGGATTGTCTGCACCAAGACCATGTGTTGTGCCACCATTGGACGGGCCTGGGGTCACCCATGTGAGATGTGCCCTGCTCAACCACACCCCTGCCGACGAGGTTTCATTCCCAACATCCGCACTGGAGCCTGCCAGGGTAAGTGCCATGGACACCCACAGGGTGGGGAGTTGCATGAGGAAATGTAAACCCACCTACTTGGAGTCGAGCTGCTGCTTCCTCCTAGCCCTCCCACCATGCTGGGGTTGACCTATGGCAATGGTTGGACTTTCTAACGTCTCTGTTCTTCCTGCTGTAGATGTGGATGAATGTCAAGCCATTCCTGGCCTCTGCCAGGGTGGGAACTGCATCAACACGGTGGGTTCTTATGAGTGCAAATGCCCAGCAGGACACAAGCAGAGTGAGACCAGCCACAGGTGTGAAGGTAAGACTTCTGCCCTGCTGAGAAGGACTTGGGGATTGTGGTGAATGAGAAACTTCCCCTGAGCCAGCAGTGGCCCTGGTAGCTGGCAAGGCCAATGGGATCCTGGGCTCCATCAGCAGAGGGGTGGCAGCAGGGACAGGGAGGGGATTGTCCCTCTCTGCTCTGCCCTGGGGAGGCCCCAGCTGGAGTCCTGTGTCCAGAGCTGGGGTCTGCAATACAGGAAAGATGTGGAACTGTTGGAGAGGGGTCAGAGGAGCCACGAGGATGATTAGAGGGCTGGAGCAGCTGCCCTACAAAGAGAGGCTGAGGGAGCTGGGCTGGTTCAGCCTGGAGAAGAGAAGGCTGTGGGGGGACCTCATTGCAGCCTCCCAGTCCCTGGAGGGAGCAGAGACACAGGAGGGGAATCAGCTTGTTAAAGGGGAGATAATGGCAGGACAAGGGGGATGGAGGGAAGCTGGAGGAGGGGAGGGTTAGAGGAGATATTAGGGGGAAGTTTTTTCCAGAAGGAGTGATGAGGGGCTGGAACAGGCTGCCCAGAGAGGGGGTGGGTGCCCCATGCCTGGGGGTGCTCAAGGCCAGGTTGGCTGGGGCCCTGGGCAACCTTGTGTAGCTCCAGGCCTGGAGGTTGGTGGCCCTGCCTGTGGCAGGGGGTTGGAGCTCTGTGATCCTTGGGGTCCCTTCCAACCCAGACCAGTCAATGATTCTATGATTCTGCATGGCTTCATGAGGCTGCTCAGATACACTCTGAGGGTACAAAGGCATTTATAAACCTAAGAACCTCTCTGCTCCCAGGGCAATCTCCAAGGCTGGCAACATAGAAATGGGAAAGAGGTCCCATGCCTGCCTTGATCCTTGCTTCCAGGTAGGAGGGAGTACTGCAAACCTCAAGATGTGTCAGAAAATGTACTGCAAGGTGAATCACTGATCTGCTTGTCTGCTTCCCACAGTCAAAAGATGAGGAAAGGAGGGATAGAGCTTGTCTGGTCTTCCCTTAAGCTAGAAAGAGTTTTTTATTTCATGCAGGTGTTTTCTGAAAGGCATTTTAATGGCAACACAGGTTCATCAAACAGCAGGGACCTTGGGAGGGCTTTAGTTATGATAAGGTGCTTCAGAGGCTTGGTTTGTGCTTACAGTCAGGGATGCTCTGAAGTGTTACTGCCTTAGCAGGAGCTACAGAGCTACAGTAGCTTGAAGCCAAGCAGTGGGGAATGTGCTCTGGCTCTTCTTAGCATCAGCCTTACCCTGGTGCTGTGGGCAGCCCAGGGAGCACAGGCAACTTTCAGACTCTCTGGAGAAGTTCCCAACCTGATGGAAGGGAACTTTACAGAAACTCTTCTTTGGTGCTTCTTCAGCACAGAAGTTGGAGGAGTTTAAGTATTAATTACCTTCTAAAACCACCTCAGTGGAGGATCCTGGTGCCTTGCCCAGGTGAGCAGGTGCATCTCTGCTCTGAACATGCAGGCCAGCTGATCTGCAGCACCAGTGCTCTGATCCCTGTGTCTGCAGGAAACAGAAAGGATCAGTCTCAGGAGCTCAGCAGGGTCTGGTAAGGTGGTGCAGAGAGCTCTGCCATCCTCAAGGGAAACACTTGCCAGGTGGTTAGCAGAGTTGCTTAGAAATGGCCAAATACCTGATCCTCAGGGCAGAGGACTAGTCTCATTTGAAAGTCTAACAATATTAAGACTAGTTGTTAAGGCAGAATTCTGCCTACTTCTGGAAGCTCCTGGAACTGCTCTTTGCTCTTCAACTTGGGATAAGTTGTTCCAGGACCCACCTAGACAGTGAGAAGTGCTGTTGTGGTCCATGCTCTTAGGTACATGCTTCTGTAGTGAAGTGTGGAGCACAGGCAAAGGGTACAGTCAGTATGGTAAACGTTGAGTGCCACTGATCTGAGCCCTCTCCATGAGAGTCTGGATCCTGTTCCTGACAGTCCAGGCTCCTTCACTGCAGCTCAGCACGTCTCTGGGAGGTGTACAGACCTCTGGAGGAAGAACATGCTCTCCCCAAGCATCCTGCAGCAGCTCTCATGGGCCAGACGCATACCTTGCCAGGCAAGGCTGCACCTCTCAGAAGTAGGGGAATAAACATTTCTTCTATTTTCCAAACATCTGGCAAATGAAAAGGAAAACAGCATTAAACTTTTCCTGCCCTGGTTGTTAAAACTCTTTCCCACATAGGGTAATGAAACCCTGCTGGCCTGTGTTTGCCATTTTAGGGATAAAACATGTTCATTGTGCTGGTGTGACAGCATCCCACCTAGCTGGCCTTCAGGAACTCCACTTCCCTTTCATTCCTCTCCAAGGCTTTGCTGCAACCAAGATGAGTTGTTGAGGAATGCACTAGAAGCCAGATGTTTAACCTGGAATTTGTTTCCAGGTGGCAGAGTTACATGGAGAGAGCTCTTAGAGCAGTTGGCATCACAGCAACTCACCCACAGGGCACCGTGGGTTTCACAGCATCATTGTCCCATGGGGTTTATCCCAACAGTCATTTCAGGGGGAAAAAAGCATCACTTTTTATGAAGATGATGAAGGGCCTGGAGCATCTCCCCTGTGAGGACAGGCTGAGTGAGCTGGGGCTGTTCAGCCTGGAGAGAAGACGACTCATATTAATGTCTATAAATATCTGAAGTATGGGCTGCAGGGGGAATTGGCCAGCCCCTTCTCAGTGTCGGTGGGGACAGGTCAAGGGGCAATGGCTGCAAATTGGAGCATAGGAAGTTCCACACCAACATGGGGAAGAACTTTTCCCCAGTGAGGGTGAGGGAGCCCTGGGCCAGGCTGCCCAGGGGGTGTGGAGTCTCCTTCTCTGGAGAGATTCCAGCCCCGTCTGGACACCGCCCTGTGTGCCCTGTCCCAGGGACCCTGCTTTGGCAGGGGGTTGGACCCCATGGGCTCTGGAGGCCCCTTCCAACCCCTGTGAGTCTGTGATTCTTCCAGGTGACTGTTCCAATACCCCCAGCCTCCTACAATCCCAACATTCCCCTTGCTAGCCTAACTCCAGTAGTGTCTGTGTCGGTGCAGGCTGTGTGACCCAGGTTCAGCACTTCAGAAAAATGTTTCCAAAGTGAGATGCCAGATACAGAGGTCAGTCCTTTGGTGGGGGATGGACACTCTTTTATGTTAAGAAGCCATCTGTGCTCATGGATCTTCCTTGGCAGGATGCCAGGGTGCTTTCTAAAATTTTAGCAGGAGGGTTTCTTGCAGTGTTCTGACATCCCAGGACTTGGAAATGGGAGAATCCAAATCAAAACAGCCTTTTTTTTTTTTTTTACATGCATCTCAGGTGAAAGAACCAGTTCCCCATACCAAATGATGTCCTGTGCTGTTTGACTGGCCAATGGGCTAAGGCTGGACTGCACTAGAACCGTGGGTCCAACTTCAGGACACAGGAAAAATCATTCCTGCCTTGGTCTGCCTCACCCGTGCTGGCTGGGGACCAGGCAAAGCACATCTGAAATCAGTTTAGCTGGAATCTCCTATATACTGAGATTAAAAACAATCCATTGTCTGAATCTGTCATCCAGATGTGAGGGGCCTCTGCGTGGGTCCCCACTTCCCAGAACGCCTGCAAAAGCAGCATGATGTGGCCATAAACAGCTTCCTTTCACTCTCCTTCCTGGATGCCCATAAAAAGACATCTCCAGCATCTACCATGTCTGTTCCATCACTTATCTTCCCTTGACTGCTAAGGAGACCACCAAAAGAGGATGCTTTCCTTTAGCATGATTCACTGACCTACAGGTCCTTCTGTGAGGATGGTATAAACATGAGGGATGCTCTAACTAACAGGGTTGAGATTGTTTTTTGAGAGCTTGTTTCCTAGCACATGAATCACCAGTGTGGCCCCAGAAGGCAGTCAGAAGGTGAAGAGGATGCCTTTGGCTTATCGCTGCTTCCCTCCAGGACGTCTACCCCATGAGAGTCACTAAAAGCATGGGAAGAGAACAAAAAACATAGCATCTTGTAAGGACTTCACCTGATGCTAATGCTTTATAAATCTCAGGGGACCTGGGCATGATTTGATACATCAGAAGCGAACTGTTGGGTAAAGCTGAGAGCACCAAGTGCCTGCTTTGCAGAGATTGTAGCTGCCTCAGCCCAAGTAACCTCCTCACTGAGCCAATGGTTTGAATTCAAGTAACAGCCACAAGCAGAAGGGGGTATTTTCTTTATCCAGGTGTGCTCCAACCCTAAAATCTCAAAGCTGCAGGAGTTCCCTTGTTGAGTCTGTCTGTGCTAACTTTATAGCTGCTGAGAGGAGTGATTTCTCAGCTTGCACTGAGACCATCTTGCTTTAGGAAGAGGAGATGGTTTCCTTTTCTTTCCAGATTCCTTATCCAAGCCTACCTTCCAGGAAATATTAAAACTAGATTAAATATCTATGTTAAAATCTTCCCTAGTTCCCAGGAGCTTGTATTTTCTGCTTAGAAGATTCCTCCTGGGGAGTGAAGTCAGCAGATGGGATTGCGTTTGAGCCAAAGGTCAGAGCCTGGTGTCACTGTGGCTGCTGATTAATGATGTCTCCCTCATTAACGCAGCAGCATGTACCACTAATCTTCTTTGGGCTGTTTATTGGTGGGAACAAGCAGGAGTAGAGTGAGAAATTTTCTTGCTTTCCCATAGTGATACTTATCTCTTAAGGCACCTGGAATTAAAGCTCTATTTTCAGTCCTTGAATCCCTGAAGAATAAAGATGCTTTTCTTATGCAAGATCTACTCTGATAACAGAGGCCAGCTCAGGCCCTGATCTCCTGAGCATGTGAGAGGGCTGCAGCTGGATGCACAATGAATTTTGGTCAACCCCAGAAGGAAAATGCTGTCCTTTCTCTAGCTGCAAAACGTGCACGCCGCATCAAGTTCGGATTTGAACCTAAATATCTTCCAAGTTGCTCAGTTCCAGAGTTATTTCTTGCAGCTCATCTCTAATGAATGTGACACTTTCAAATAGTGGCTTATTTTATGCCTTTGTTCATTGTATTCTGGAGGGAACTCGAGGGATCAAGAGTTCCTGAGCTTGGGGCTGTGCAATGTATAATGAGAAATTTCTGGCACGGAGAGTTGCCTGCTCACTGTCTGGGAAATGGAGCAGTGAGGGGGGGGATTGAGGGTGGGGAGGGGGAAAGCTGCTCTCCTAACCAGTGCTGGAGACAAGGCCAGCTTTGCAAGTGCCAAATGATTGCATTTAGATTGTTTCTTGTATGAGAAGACGAACTAGGAGGGGAGATGTTGTCCAGCTTAGGGCTAAATTGAGAGAGACTGGGGCCCTGGGCAACCCTGTGTAGCTCCAGGCCTGGAGGTTGGGGGCCCTGCCTGTGGCAGGGGGTTGGAGCTCTGTGATCCTTGGGGTCCCTTCCAACCCAGACCAGTCTGTGATTCTATGATTGCTTATGGGGAGACTGGGAAAGAGCAGGATCTGGTGGGGTTTGCAGGGGAACCAGAAAATTCATGAGAGAATAGCATGTTTCTATCCAGCTGACTTCTTCATGCTGCTGGAAGTAGTGAATTGTTGAGGAGGGTGCAAGAAAGCACCCCTGGCAGTAATGGTGCAAAAAAAGAAGAATCACAGATTCACAAAGGTTGGAAAAGACCTTTAAGATCATCAGGTCCAACCATTCCTGTCCTATGCTAAACCAGATCCCTAAGCACCTCATCTACCCTTCTTTTAAACACATCCAGGGAAGGTGACTCAACCACCTCCCTGGGCAGCCTGAAAGGAGAAAGAAAGAAAGGAAACATCAAAGCTGAATTCAGACATGAATTCCCACTGCAAAGCCCTTTATCAATAAATTGTAGGGAAACAGGGAGGTTGTTACACAGAGTGGCATTTTTTAAATTAGCCTGGAAGCAACCATAAATATTACACTTAAAGGGAACAATTCCATGGCATGTTCTTAAGGGTGGAATCGCTGACTGAACAAAGCTTTTCCTTCCATAATTTCAGTGGTTCTCTGCCAATAAGCTAACTTCTTTGCTTAATAGCTCTTCTCCTGCTGCATAACAAAACGCTAGGCCAGCTCTGTTATCAGCGACGTATGGAATGCCAGCGCCTCACCAGGATGCTTTCCAATGCCCCCAAAGGAATAAGTGCCTCATGTCCAAAATTGTTCCAGGGTGATAACATTCAGGATACAGAAGAGTATGCAGAGAAGCACCAGACAAAGGAGGGGAAGGCACTGAGTGCTGTGTGCAACAAGATCCGTTCAAATCCATCCAGGGTAGATCCTTCCTGACGGTCCTTGGTGTCTCCAGGAGACTGATTCCACCAAGGGACAAGGAATCCTTTAATTACAAATCTCACCTTGGTTTACTTCCTTCTTTCTATTACACAGTTCTCTTCTGTGGAGAAGGACCTGGGGGTGACAGGGTGGCCATGAGCCAGCAGTGTGCCCTGCAGACAATGGGATCCTGGGGGGCATCAAGAGGAGTGTGGGCAGCAGGTCACAGGAGGGGATCCTCCCCCTCTGCTCTGCCCTGGGCAGGCCCCACCTGGAGTGTTGTGTCCAGTGCTGGGCTCCCTGGGACAAACAGACAGGGATCTCCTGGAGAGAGTCCAGAGGAGCTGCAGAGATGATGAAGGGCCTGGAGCATCTCCCCTGTGAGGAAAGGCTGAGTGAGCTGGGGCTGTTCAGCCTGGAGGAGACTCAGGGGGGACCTTATTAATGTTTATAAATCTCTTAAGTATGGGATGCAGGGGGAAATGGCCAGCCCCTTTTCAGTGTCTGTGGAGACAGGACAAGGGGCGATGGCTGCAAGTCAGAGCATAGGAAGTTCCACACCACCATGGGGAAGAACTTTTACACAAGGTGCTTCCTGTGTCCCTATGGACTAGTCTTTCATCACCACCACGCAGAATTCCCGATTTTCTCATGCAGACAAGGCTCCATTTTTCACTTTGTTGAATCTCATTCATGTTTCTGAACTGGAGGGAGGGAGCTTTCCTGCATTTTCCATGAGCAGAGTGGGTAGGCTGGCCCCCTTTCCTCGCCAATGGAACACGATAGCCATTTTATTAGCGTGTTTTCAATTCTCTTACAAAATGTCTACAGAAGAGCTCATTGTTTGGAACCATTAAAAGCTCATTTCCATGGATTTGGTGTGGTTTGGAGGGTTCCATTACTCTCCTCTGTGGTTTCTTTGTGCTTTCTGGAAGGGAAGGTCTGAGAGTCCCGTGCGCTGCACGAGCTAGGGCTGATGAGGCATGACCTCTGCTACGTGACACAGAGATGTTTTCTCCATCAAGTCGTGTTTATTTAGCAGATGGAAAGGTTGGGGGTTTCAACATGTCTGTGGGCACCCGTGTTGGATGGGCTTTGCAGACTGCAACTCTCTTTTCTGAAGCTCTGTATCCTTTGGCTTCCAGCATTTTTCAGCCTTAACGATCAGGCCAACTCCAACCCAGAGAGTTGGAGACCAGGTCCAAAATCAACGTTTGCATTGAATTCTGCCATTGTCTGAAGAGCAGAGAGCACAGAATATTGCTTTAATTTTTAACAGGGTTGGAAAAGTCCTGAAGTAGCCAGGTTGGAGTTGGAAGAACTCCCTACCCCAGAGCTGGCAGCCGGGTGTTAATGAGAGGTGTACATATCCGTCCCACGGTGTCAAGCTCTCCATGGGCTTCAGCTCTGAATGAATCAAAACTACAAGGCACTTTACAAAGAGAAAATAAGGGCAGCAAATGTGGTAGGGAAGAACTGAAACAACAAAGCCCAGGGCTCAGTTTCTCAAAGTACAGGATGTGTGAGTAGTCTTGAGAAACTCCAGCTCCTTTTTTTTCCTTGCTTCTGGAGCTGCTAATGCTGCTCTCATCTCAGCTAGGATTTTCAGCAGGAAAAAAACCCACCCTTCCAGTTTGAGTTAACCTTTTGAATTAACTCTGTTTTTCCTTAAGAATGGAATGCAGTTGCTGCCCCCTACAAATGCATACGCTTTCTCTCAGATGACTGATGCTGTGTCATAAGTATTGATCTAATAAGATGCCAGCCTGTCAGCTGGCCTCCAGAGCTCTGATACAGCAACCTTCAGGAGAGTTACACTGAAGTTTTAAGTCCTTATTCCTACGGTACAACCAGCTTTTGCTTCATAAAGCTCTTTTCCCTTCCAGTGTTCTGCAAATTGTAACCAAACACAGGCCTGTAATTAAATGACAGGGCAGGCTGTAGTGATAAAATCTCTTTCGCTGCAGGGGCCCAGGTGGGGGAAGTGTTTTCTGCCGATTTGGATTTGCATTGCTGCCTTTCTGGAGGTTTCAAGCCAGGTTTCAAGCCTTGGCAGCTTGTTGGAGGGGCTCTGAGCATCAAAGAGCTAAAGGAGCATGGCAAGGACAGAGGCTATAGCTCTGCTGCTTGCAAGAAGGGGCTGAAATTTCAGGCTAGCTGAAAGTCTGGTTTTAGAGTTCCTAAGAAGCTGACTCAGAATGCAACTTCCCTCTTGATATTACAGACTCACAGGGGTGGGAAGGGCCCTCCAGAGCCCATGGGGTCCAGCCCCCTGCCAAAGCAGGGTCCCTAGGACAGGGCACACAGGGCGGTGTCCAGACAGGGCTGGAATCTCTCCAGAGAAGGAGACTCCACACCCCCTGGGCAGCCTGTCCCAGGGCTCCCTCACCCTCACTGGGAAGAAGTTCTTCCTCACACTGGGGGTGAACTCCCTGTGCTCCAACTTGAGCCCATCGCCCCTTGTCCTGTCCCCACAGACACTGAAAAGGGGCTGGCCAATTCCCCCTGTGTCCCATACTTCAGATATTTATAGACATTAATAAGGTCCCCTCTTAGTCTTCTTTTCTCCAGGCTGAACAGTCCCAACCCCCTCAGTAGAAGGGGAGGATCCCCTCCTGTGACCTGCTGGCCACACTCCTTTTGATGCCCCCCAGGATCTCACTGGCTCTCTTAGCCCCCAGGGCACACTGCTGGCTCATGGCCACCCTGTCATATACAAGTGTATGACATACCCTGTGCATTTGGGCTTCATTTTGTGCATTCACTTGATTGCTGCAGCTTGGCTGGTCTTAAACACATACATCACCAGCGTCTCTTGCTGAGCTGAGCAGGATGGATTTCACTGTGTCTCACTTTGCAAGGGAAAAATCATCCCTGTTAGGGGACAGCTCTTCTGCTGTGTTGAGACATTTCCCTTCAGATGAGGTGGATTACTCCTGGATGACACTGTCTCTTTCTGCTGAGTGCAAATGGCATCTAGAAAAAAGCTCTGATGGAGCTGCTTGTTCTGTAGCCATCTAATGCCACTGACCACAACTTGAGGTCCACTACTGTGTGGGTGGTTTCTGCTGTCTTTTCTTCTGGAGATCTAACAGCATAGACCCTCTCATACCTCTTTTCCCTCTGAACAAGGTGGGGGCTTTGTGATGATGAGAATGAACTGCCATCATCAGATGTCCATGGTTATCCCACCCTGCAGCCAGAGGCTGGTGTAGGGGCGGGGGGTGTCACAGTGCACAGTGGGCAGAAGGCTCCTAGCAGCCTCTCTCATTTTACAGAGAAGGATGGAGTTTATGAGGATATTTCTGGAGGACCAAGGACAACACTTGCTCCTTGAGAGTCACCTCTGTGCAGCCAGATTTCACCCTCCCTTACCCATGCTTGGATTTGTGCCTGTGCTCTTACAGACAGTGGTAGGTGAGTTGAGTCCATAGCCTTGGGAACTAGCCCTATCCCTGGATGCCTAACCCAAAGATTATTTACCATTGGTATAAATCTGTCTGCTCCATCCAGCCTGCATGTAGAGTGTCCCAGCTTCAAGTTTTCATCTCCTCTTTTTGAGACACAGAGCACTGTGCCTTCACCAGCATCCTTGTGCATCTCTTCTATGATCCCATCACACCCTCACAGCTTCTTGGATAAACATAAATGAGTCCTGCTGGTCCCTTACTGCCAGCCAGCTTTTTCTAGGCCTTGTGTCATCCCCCTAAACTCTGAACCCCTCCATTTATTCACATCCTCTTGCAAGAGCTGGCACAGAGCTATGGCACCCAGGAATGATGCTGTTTGAGAGGTCACATCACCTACACGCTCCTGCTCCCTGTTTCTCTTCAGGGTTGCACTAGCATTGCTAACCACTGCATGGCACTGTGAGATTGCAGTCAGACACTTCCATCCCAACTCAGATTTTTGTTTCCCACTGGACAGGACACAGCTCACCCACCCCTCTGTGTAGCCTACACCCATTTCTTACAGAAATTTCTTGCCCAAAGGCATCCTCCATCCCCACTCCCAGATGAGAGGTCTTTGCTGTTCTGCTTTTTCTCTTTCCTTCCTGGGGATTAGTCTGTGCCCTGAAGCAGCTCTAACCCCCACACATGCTAATGCCATCAGGCTGTTTTGCTGTTCACATCAGAAAAATCCCCTCCAAGGAGCAGACTTTGACCAGTTCCTTCTCATTACTTTCCTGCCAGCCTCAGGCAGCATCTGAATTGCATATAAAAATCCCCTTATCCATTCCCAACAGCACCATAGGTTTCAAATACAATAGTTAAATTTGCTTAGCTGAAATAATTTATTTTGCCAATTGCCAAGGTGCATTTTTGGGGCTTTTTTTGTTTTCCCCACTGTAAACTACCAGGTAAATACTCCTTTTGCCTTTCAATACCACCTGGACCATGACCACCAACCAACTGCTTTGGGTGGATTAATTAGAGGTTGGATCTAATTCCATCCCAGCTTCTGAAACAGATTTCAGTTGGCAATAGAAAAAAAAAAAAATCATCTACAACCCAGACAAGTCCTTGGAATCAGGTGCCCCACAAGCATGGTTGGGCCCTGTATGTTTAATTACACTGACATTTTGGTCCAAATTTATTGAAAACAAATTGTCCTCTTTGAAATAGCTGATTTGCCTCCCTGTTCCCTTTGATTTTCCAAGTTTCAGGTCCCAAGTGGTAACTGCACACAGAAGTTTTAGGCTCTCTCTCTCTCTCTCTGTATCATCTCTACAGGTACTTGTTGAATTTTCTTCTCTGCCCTCAACCTTTTATGTTGCAGTTTGACTTTTGTTAAGCTTCAGCTTTCAGGCTTTCTATGAGGTTTCCCATCTGCTGTTAACCAGAACTTTCACAAGGATAAGAAGTTCTTTAAATACTCCATATAAAAAGAGCCAAAGAAATAATTAACTCAAGAATTTTCTCAAGGTTGTAATACAAATGGCCTGGAAAATGTGAAGAACTCTACAGTTCTCAACCAAACCCTGTAGTGTCTCATCTTTCCAGCTCAGTTCTTCCAGCATGGATTAAAATCTGACTCTGAGCATCATATAGATGCTCTGTTTCAGGATCCAGACTCAGGCATCCAGGACCTGAAGGAGCTGGGCTGGTTCAGCCTGGAGAAGAGAAGGCTGTGGGGGGACCTCATTGCAGCCTGCCAGTCCCTGAAGGGAGCAGAGACACAGGAGGGGAATCAGCTTGTTAAAGGGGAGATAATGGCAGGACAAGGGGGATGGAGTGAAGCTGGAGGAGGAGGGGAGGGTTAAATTAGTTCTTAGGGGGAAGTTCTTTGCAGAGAGAGTGGTGAGGGGCTGGAAGGGGCTGCCCAGAGAGGGGGTGGGTGCCCCATCCCTGGGGGTGTTCAAGGCCAGGTTGGCTGGGGCCCTGGGCAACCTTGTGTAGCTCCAGGCCTGGAGGTTGGTGGCCCTGCCTGTGGCAGGGGGGTTGGAGCTCTGTGACCCTTGGGGTCCCTCCCAACCCAGCCCAGGCTGGGATTCTATGATGATCTTGGCAATGGGGCTAGTCTCCCTGTTCAGCTCACGGTGAGGGGCTGCCCTGTCTCCACACTAGACAGGTGCTCGTAGAGCACATCCCAAGTTCAAATGGCAGAAGCTACATCACTGGGGCGATTGTCTGTGATTTTTATACTTTTATAATCTTTCTGCAGTTAGTACCATATGCCTGGGCACTGGGGCTGCCTGGTCCCTCTGATGTCTGAGTCCAGATGTTGCACCTTAACAAAAACGTGTTGTGATGTCCTTGTTTTCCACGCTCTTAAATCCAGAGAGAGGCACCACTCTGGTATGTTAGAAGGTCATACACATGGCATTGAGCTGCTGGAGAAGCAGTGTGTGGCAGGGCTTGCAAACCTGGATGGTGTTTCTTTGGTTGCCATGCATAATTAGGTGTGATCTCTCCAAGGACTCAATGTATATCCCTATCTCTCTGATCAGGAGATTAGATCAAGCTGTGGCATGCTGATGGCATTGTTATGTCAATCTATTCACACTATAATAGGACTGCTGATTGAGGAGCTGAACCCACAGCAGGATCTGTCCAGACCCCCCCTTCCTAACTGATAGTACAGCACCTTGTCACCTGGATTTGGGTGCCTGAATGGGCTTAAAATTGAACTAAATTCCTGCTGTGTGGAGAAATTGGATGAATAATGCTGGAGCCCAGTGCTTTTTAAGAACATGAAGTTGCATCATGATGCTGCAGCTCTGATGTTGCATCTCTGCTTTGAGAGTCACACTGAGGGACCTGCCATCCATCCAGTGACACACCTGCACAGAAGTGTTTCTGTCCTGAAGCTCCCTTTGCTCTCCAAGGAGCAAAACATCTCAGCTCCACTTGCCCAAAGTCCTGAGCTGCCCGTAGAGACGAGCAGATGACTCCACGAACCCTCCGAATCACCCTTGGCAGGGGGGTTAGCAGATCCTCTAACACCAGATACTGTCCTCTGGGATCCCAGCTCTGGTCCTGCATCCACACAGCAGATGGGAATGGAGATGGTTTGCAAGGAGAAGTCCTCACTGGTGGTTTGTTCTGTTCTAGATGTGGATGAGTGTGGCGCGATCTCCGGCGTGTGCGACGGCGGCGAGTGCACCAACACCGCGGGCAGCTACGTGTGCACCTGTCCACGTGGTTTCATGACCAGCCCTGATGGAGCACGCTGCATTGGTAAGATGTTCCATAGATCTCAGGACTGCAGAGACATGGTGAATGAGGTCCCCCTGTGAAATCCAGACTTGGTGATCACAAGGACACGTAGCGATCGAACGAGGAGGGAGGGTTGTAAACTAGAGAAGGGGAGATTTAGGTTGGATATTAGCAAAAATGTTCTTCACTCTGAGGGTGGTGGGTCACTGGCACAGGGTGCCCAAGAGAGGTGGTGGAGGCCCCATCTCTGAAGGCATTCAAAGTTGGGGTGGATGGGGCTCTGAGCACCCTGCTCTAGTGAAGATGTCCCTGTGCACTGCAGGGCTGGGACTAGATGGCCTCCAAAGATTCCTTCCACCCTAACACATTCTCTGATTCTGTGATTTGTGGTTTGCAAATCAAAGGGCAGGTTGTTCCTGCAGTAGCTGGTAAGTGTTTTTCCCATGTGCTGTCCTTGTGTGTGCCACAGCGGACGCATTTTGTCCTGGGCACAGGTTCTAGAGCTGTTGCAGTCCAGGGCTTTCTCCTTCTCCAGAACTTGGACTGCAGGTGCCCCAGTGCTTGAAGGGTTTGGCAAGGGGTTGCTGAGGACACTAGGAGGAGAACTGGGGTGGGACAGCAGTCTGTTTGAGGAAGGACCCTTGTGCTCTTTGTCCAGGACAAGGGGCGATGGGCTCAGGTTGGAGCACAGGGAGTTCCCCCCAATGTGGGGAAGAACTTCTTCCCAGTGAGGGTGAGGGAGCCCTGGGACAGGCTGCCCAGGGGGTGTGGAGTCTCCTTCTCTGGAGAGATTCCAGCCCCGTCTGGACACCGCCCTGTGTGCCCTGTCCTAGGGACCCTGCTTTGGCAGGGGGCTGGACCCCAGGGGCTCTGGAGGGCCCTTCCCACCCCTCCGATCTTGTGATTCTATGAATCCAGGCAATCTTCCCCCAGAGCAACGAGCTCTCCTGCCTCCAGACCGGAGGCTGGAGTGAATCCTGCATGCTTAACAGATCAAAATTCCTTTCCAAGCCCTGTAAATATTTGATGGTCCATTTCTCTCTGTAACAGACAACTGTTTCTATGATAAATAGACCAGCTCTCTGTTTACTTGCTCTCAGCAGGGGCACTTAACTTCAGTCAAAATGAATCCCAGGGTTTGTCTCACTGATCAGGAAGTTCATTCACCTTTAGAAAGGCAACGATGTGAGGGGTTTGTAAAGAGGAACTGTTACAGAAAAGGCAGAGATCATTGTTAGTGCAGTGGAAAATGTCAGGTACAGTTTTCTCTTCAAAGTCCTGGAAATTATTACAGGAAAAAACCAAGACATCATTTCCAAATCCTTTTTTATCTCCACACAACCTGGTATAAAAATTAATCAGGTTCTCATTCCAGAAAGAAAAAATGTTGTAAAGAATAATGTACAAGTCCCCTTGTTTGGGAATCTTGATAGATTTTAATGAGAATGAAATTCTTTTCCTCCTGTTTCCCAGCCCCTGCCATAAGCCCAGAGGGGTGTGACGGTTGTCAGATGAGTCATGTGGATATTTCCTCACTTTCCTTGAAACCAAATGCTTCAAGAAATGAAAACTAAATAAAATTAGAAAGCCTGTATTTAAAAATAGTCTAAAAAAAAGCTTAGTTAGCTGCAGTGGACTATGACTGCATCTGAACTCAATACATCATGCTCTAGTCATTTCCCTGAGCTAATATATGCTGCTGGGGTGCTGTCACATTTTGGGACAGACAATATTTTTTCTGGCAAAATGCTCATTTACCATCAGGGTGTTGTTGCCCTGGGATCTCTATTTTGCAAACACCCCACTTCCATCAGTTGAGGGGGTTCTTAAGGGCTCCTTTGGAGAGTTTGTGGTGGTCGGAGCCCACAATTTACATCCTGTGAAATAAATCAAGTAAATAGTTTGTAAAATTGAAAATTAATAAGGAATGTGGCCACCTTTAGAGCACAGGCAGCATCAGGAGAGAGCAGAAGAGGTTGTCACACCTCAGATATTTAGGCTGGAAATGACCACAGTGTCTCATATATCATGGGGCACCAGCACTGGGAACGTGGTGACTTTATGGTGGCAGCCTTGATATATTCCCATCCCTTTCCCCTCCCTTTTTAGTAAAGTAAACACCTTTTTATTGCATTTGAATAATCTCCTGTAGTTTTTGCAGCTGAAACAGCAAGAGGCTGAGCTTGAGTTGATCCCAAATCTCATTAGGCGCTTTCCCTGCCTTCCTCAGTGAAACACAAACAGTGGTGTGGCTGGAGAAAGCCTGTCATGGTTTGAAGTGAACATTTATTGAGCTATTCAGCCACCTGCACTTGACACAAAGAATCCAGCTCCACACATGGTCATAACAGTTCCATTCATGGATGCCTGTAAAAGAGGGGCTGGGTGTTTTGCAGGCAGCAGAAGGATCTGCTCCAGGAGGCTGGATGGGCACAGAAGGTCCATCTTGGAGTTGCTCCTGTTCCATTATGAGCATCCCAAACTCCACCTCCTGCTCTACCACCCCTGGCTGGACCTTGTAGAGCATCTGCAGCCTCTCTGAATCAGAGACCTCTGGCAGACCTGTGGCTCGATCCCCCACCTCTCTGTGCTGTCTAATCCTATGTGGAATCTCACCTCTTCTCCCCTGCAGCATTGTCTGCTTTCCTGAGGTTGTTGTGCAGACCTGTTCCCTCCACAGCTGCAGAGGGAGGCAGAGCAAAACCACAATGGCTTTGTGCTCCTACCTCCAGCGTGTGGGTGGTCCTGCAGGAGGTCACAGAGGGACCACAGGGACCCACTGTTCTTTCCATCCACCCTCTCTGCCCAAGGCAACTCCAGATGAGTTTTCAATTAGTTCTGATCTTCATTTCAGTGAGAGATTATTGCAACCTGCAGCAACGACAGCTGAATTAAATAAACCTTTGTCCAGATGAATGAGGGCTGGACCGTTCCCTCTGTTGCACAAACTGCTGTGACCTCCCTGCCTTGTCAAACTTGTCAGCACATGTCTGTCTGTGGGGAAGGAGCTTGAGCTCTCTGAATCACTCCTTGCCCATTAACTGGGTGGCTGTCACCATGTATCGCAGCAAGCATCCCACAGAGGAACAGAAGGAGCTGGCTGGGATCTGGCCTCTCTAATGCCTGAAGGGTTTATTCCAAACTACCATCCTCATATCTAGAAGTTAATTTAAGCTCAGCCCTAAGCCCTCACTTAGCTAAAGTCCCATTGAGAGTTTGAGGTGCAGCAAATGGCCCCACCATCCTGCCCTGGCTTGTCCAAAGAGCAGCTTCTTTTTGGGGTAAGAGGGGACTACTTGCTGATGCTACATAGCATCAACCTGTCAATGTGCTGTGGAAACACAGCCCTGTCCTACACCCCAACATCTGCTGAACCCTGCAAAGATGTGGTCATTACCTTTGCACTCTTGCCACTTGCCAGAGATCAAGGGCTTGAGGTGACCCAAACATCCTCATGGCTTCTACTTCTCTTCATTAGGATTAGGAGCTAATCTGGTGTTGCGTTCAATCCCCTCACTCAAGTTTCCCTTCTGACTAGTCTGTCTGTCTGTCTTTCTGCAAATCTCTCTGGTGGATAAAGTTTCCTAAAAGGGAATAACAGTTCATGCTGAACTCAGCACTGCAGAATGGGGGAAAGGATGTATCTGAGAAAAGACCTGCTGGTTTAGTCACCCTGGCTTTAAATGGGGTCAGTGTCCTCTGCAAGGCACTGAGCTGTGATTAGAGAAGAAATGTAACCACAGCCCACAGATCAAACAGCTCCATGCAATTAATTTCAATTATATTTCAGGAAAGTGTCAGCCTGCTGGTTAATGTCAGTCTAGAGGCACAGATGACAAATCAGACTAGACTTTCCCCCTCATTAATTTACTTGAGAAACAAGGACGGGAGATGAATGAGTGGAAGATTCCAGGTTTTCCTAGAGGATTTCCAGTGCCAAACGGAGCCTGCTCGGCATGTGAAAGACCCTCAGTCTCCCTGGACCTTGTCCAGAAGCCACACACACCAAACGTTGGTGCCAGGCTTGGTGTCTGTGGCTTTGGCCAGGCTCGAGGACTTTGACCACCATCCCAGGGCCCATTCTCCTCCCAGCTCAGTCCAGGCTGTGGGAACTAACCCATGACCTGCAACGGGCATCCTGTGGGAATGGATGGAACAGGCTGGAGGGATGTAGAACTGAGAGCAGCTCCATTTGTTTAGTGAGAGATGCTGGGAGCTGGCAGGGAATGTTTCTTCATGGGACATTTGCCATTATATCAATTTTGGGTGGGAGAGGCAAGTCCTTGCCAAACCTGAGATGTGCAGAGCCGTACCAGAAGCATGGGATGAGGTAGGGCATCTCAACTGTCTTCTGCTCTTTGGATTCAGCCAGAATCTTTTGGGTCAGCTTGTTCTTCCTGTAGAGCAAGGAAGGCAGTTCCCAGTGGAGAATCTGATGGAGAGGGATTGCCCACCTACTACCTGTTTCTTGCTCTTGGTCAGGATGCACGTAGTGTTCAGGAGCCTAAATGGGAATGTGAGTTATAACAGTGGGGAAGGTGGCCTGACCCTGCAGCCTTGATGTGCTCCAAATGGACGTGCTGGAGAACCTCATGGTCTGGGGGTTGAGGGAGGTGAGGTGAGATTGTGACATTGGACAGCCAGAAGAGATGCCATTGGGAATGGGCACTCCAGACCTGCCCCAGAGTATGGTGGTGGCGATGCAAACGTGCCTCCTTCTCCTCTCTGCAGACCAGCGGATTGGCACGTGTTTCTCTGCCCTGATCGGGGGCCGCTGTGCTGGAGACCTCCCTGGCCAGTACACCAAGATGCAGTGCTGCTGTGACTCAGGTCGTTGCTGGGCCATTGGTCAGACTCCAGAGATGTGTCCTGTCCGGGGCTCTGGTAAGTGCAACACAATGGGCCTCCTCCTGCTGTGGGGCCAACCCGTGGCTCTGATGGGCCTGTTGGTACCCCAGCCTGGACGTGGAGAGTCGTCAATGTAACACCCAGGGAAAGGTCACATGGGGATGCTGGCTCTCCTGCCTGTGTCTTCTCTGAAGTTGAGCCAGATAAGTTCAGCCAAGGCAAGAATTTATCCTTTCCTCCTACCCTTCAGCTCTCTGGCTCCCACCATGATTGTCTCTCGGGGCCAAACGAGGGTGAGCCCCAGCAGCAGGAGGCCTTGAGGGGGCACAGCACTCTAGATCTATCCCTCTGCCTCTTCTTTCACCACCAGCTCTGAGCAGGGCAGAGCTGTACATTGTCTGGCACCCTCCTGTGCACCATCCTTTCCTGCACAAAGGGAGCCCACAGCATCAGCTGTCCTCCATGCACCCCAAGGAGCTGCTGCCAGACATCCTGGCAAGCTGTGTCTCCTCATCTGCTCTGGAGTGAAGGGTGTTAAAGCTCTCCTCACCCATCCACCCTGTTCCCATCAGCATCCGTCCTGCCGGGCCGTCTCCTCCCTCTGTTCTCTGCACTCTGGCTGGGGCAGGAGGAGGGGGGGATTCAGGCACTCTTGGAAAAAGACTAAGGCAGCTGTTTTGTTTCAGATGAGTACCGCAGGCTTTGCATCGAAGGACTCCCAGTCGTGCCAGGGTTCCCTGGGAGCTTTCCAGGAATTCCTGGATTTGGGCCCAATGGTGTTGGGCCGGGACTCAACGGGCCTGGAGGCATCGGACCAAATGGGGCAAATGGACAAGGCGGGATCCCAGGTCTGCCTGGAATGGGCCCAGGAAGTTCAAGCATTGGTAATTAAACTGCCTTTCTTACTGTGCTGACCCAGTTTGGCTGCTTGTCTCAGAACACAGGCAGCGTGTCTGTCTGCGTGCCGGGCCGCTGCTCCGAGCCGCGCACACACGAGCAGAGTGCCTGTGCTCTTAGCCAGCTACAAGGTTTATTTTGACACAGGGGGAGTGATGGGATGTGACACTAATGCTGTGCAGGATGCTGAGCCCAGAAGCAGATCAAACAGTGTCTGCTGGCAGAGCAAGGGAGCTGAGGCTGGCTCCAGTGCAGAATATCTTTCTAATTACCAAATAGGAGAGGAGCTTTCACTTCACCACCTCACTTTCTGCCTCCCCAAAACAAAACTGTTTTCCCACCCCCTTGGACACCCTTCTCCTGCACATCCCTGTACAGCTCCTTGCTAAGGGCTGCAGCCTGTCAAAATGCACTGGGTGTCAGTAAATACTGATGCCCACCTTGCTCCTGAGAGGCTTGTGTGTGTCTGTGGGGTAGGGCCATGCCAGGTACTGCAGCACCCTGCAGAGATTTCGGAAGCAGCTGTGTTTGTGTCTGCAGCCCCATGGTTATTCAGGGCACAGGAGGACCACTCATCTCTCACGGTGTCTGGAGTTGTCACCCTGCTGCCTGGGGGTGTCAGGGAAGCTGTAATCCTCTACCTGTCTCTGTGCTTTCCAGGAACTGCCACCTTGAATCAGACCATAGACATCTGCAAGCACTTCACTAACCTCTGCCTGAACGGCCGCTGCATCCCCACCCCGTCCAGCTACCGCTGCGAGTGCAACATGGGCTACAAGCAGGACGTGCGCGGGGAGTGCATCGGTGAGTAGGCTCTGCTTGGCACCCACACACTCAGGTCAGCTCCAGCTGTGCCACATGCCTGCTTCTAACAGCACCTCCAGCTGCTAGCCAGCCCCCATCCCAGCCAGAGTTCCCCACCAGAGGCTGGAGATAGAGCCCTTGTGTCAGGTAAGGAAGCAGCACGATGCAAAGGATACGTCTGCCCTGAGGAATGTCTGGGGTGGCAGCTCTGGTAGGCACAACATTGCCATTGGCTTGGTGGTGGCCAGTTCATGCAGTGGGAAGCCCCATATAACCGGTGCCTGGGCAGGGCACTGCATCAGTTTTCGGGCTGCTGCCTGCTTTGCTTACCCCACAGGCTTAGGCTGCAGCCACCACAGTCATCCCAGCTAGCTGGTGGCTGTGCAAGCCTCCTCAGAAGCTTGAGATCTCCAAGGAATTAGAATTAGGAGGATGGCATCTTTCAAAAGAGTTACCATTTTATAGTGGGCTATTTTTTAATGAGAACTCTGAAAATGTGTCCTGCTGAAAAAAAATAGTGTCCACTCACTGCATCTGCAAAGAGCAGCCTCCCTACTCTGGCATCTCCACCTAAACAGAGCTCCCAAGGACTGAAATAATTGTCCAGACCTTAGGTTGTATGGGGATCCAGCAGCTGGATCTCCCCCTAGCACCTGAAGGCAATGGTGGATGTCATAGCTGGAAGTACACCCAGCTAGAAGAACTCTTGAAAACAGGAGAACCCAACCATGCAACCTGGATGCAGATACAGATAGTGGGACAGAGTACACCCACAGGAAGTTGACTCCAAGCTGAGTGGTGCAGTTGATTCACTCAAGGGAAGAGAAGCTGTGCTGGCCGTGCTGTCAGGATGCTGAGCACTGAAGTTGAAAGGATGGGCTCAGCAGCACACAGGAGGCAACCTTGATCACCTCTCCTGCTATCTCTGTGTATTCATAGAACCATAGGATGGTTTTGGTTGGAAAAGACCTTCAAGATCATCAAGTCCAACCATCTATCCAGCCCTACTAGGTCCAACACTACACCACATCGCCAAGATCATCGAGTCCAACCCTACTCTAGGTCCAACACTACACCACATCACCAAGCACAACATCTACTCCTTGCCTGCTGGTGACTCACAGGTTAGCCTTTTCTTCTTGCAGATGTGGATGAGTGCTCCAGCAGCCCCTGTGTGCATGGTGACTGTGTGAACACACCTGGCTCCTACCACTGCAAGTGTCATGAAGGCTTCCAGAGCACCCCCACAAAGCAGGCTTGCATTGGTAAGTATTTTCTCTCTGCTTTTGGGAGGGGACAGTGCTCCAAGAGTGATGACAGCAGTATCATGGTTCTAAAAGGGAAGCAGTGAGGAGAATGCAGCACCAACCAACCTCCCAGACAGGTCTGTGATGGCATTTCAGAACAACTTAATTGAGCTACCAGCAGTGTCCTGAAGTCTGTCAAGGAGAAGTTTCCTCTCCTCTTATCTACCTTAAAATTGGCTGGCAGCAATCAAGGAAATGAGAGTACTTTTCAAGAGCAGGACTCTCTTTAAAGATGACAGCATTTTCTCTGAACAAAAGAGGGTTTTGAGGAGTTTTTGTGTCAAGGAAGGGACTGTGATACCTGGCAGAGTTGTTCTGTCAGTGTCTTGCAGCAAGATGGTGCTCTAGGTGAGGGACTGCTGAAGAGGAATGATGAGAAGGGAAGGTCCCATGTGGCCAAGAAGCAAAGGGAAATTTCCCTGTCACTGTCTGATCTTTGATTTCCTTCATTTTGCTGCCTAGTGGATTCTGATGAAGGGGTTTCCAAAGGATCCCCCAATGTGAAAGGCTTTCCCTAATTTCCAAATGAAGGATTTCAAGCCAAATTCTTCTCATGATTCTCTTTCTGGCTGTGAAAATTGGTTCACCACTGTCTCCTTTACGTTCTTCACATGTTGGGAAACTGCAATTTGTAACCCCCTGTCATCTCCCCTCTAGACTAAACAAATGCAAGTCTCTCAATCTCCTGTCACTGATAATGTTTCTAAGCTTCTCATTGTCCTTGTTCTTATCTTCTCAGCTTCCTCCATTTTCTTTTTTATCTTTTCTAATGTGCAGTGCCAAAATTGGCTGTTGTTCTTCAGCTGTGACCTCTCTACCTGTCAGGACAAGAAACCGTCCCGTGGGGCTCACACACACAGCTCTTCTGTTGATAGAGCTCAAAAGGAGCTTGCCTTCTCTGCAGGGCCACCCCCTTTCATCTGTGATTCAGACCCTTTTCTGCCAGGCTCCTCTCAAACTCATTTTTCCATGTTAGGAGCAGTCTACAAAGTGTCTGGATCATCTGTTGCTGCTGGGGCCAGACTTGGGTTTCATAGAATCATAGAATGGTCTGGGTTGGAAGGGACCTCAAGGATCACAGAGCTCCAACCCCACTGCCACAGGCAGGGCCCCTAACCTCCAGGCCTGGAGCTACACAAGGTTGCCCAGGGCCCCATCCAACCTGGCCTTGAACACTTCCAGGGATGGGGCATCTACTACTTCTCTGGGTTTCTGCAGTTTGCTTGTAACGTAGCTCATCCTGTCTTCTCCAGCTCTTGATTAGTGGTCAGGAACAATCCCCTTCCTGAAACAGTCCTCTTCCTTTCCTCTGTGCTCAGAAGGGTTCAGCCTCCTGCCTCCCTGAGCAAGTGGACACCACGTTCTTGGTGCACTAGGACCACATCTCTGTGGCATGTCATAGCAGGACTGCATCTGAGACTGATGGTGTGGGGGCTTCTGATGCCTACCATGGACTTGAACATGCCATGGGTAATTTGAGTTGCAAAGGTGCCCCGGGCCAGGAGGTTGACAAGGACATTGTGGAGGGCCTGAGATCCCAGAGCAATTAATGCCACGCTGCCTCCAGCACTTGCAGAAGGTCTTCTCCACATCTTTTCCATCTCCTGCAGTTTGTACAGAGGGGAAGAGCGTGATGCTGGAGCAGGGTGTGTTTTGTGTCTGGCAGCACTTGCCTGGCTTTCTCATGGAGCCAAGGAAACCAAAACTGCTTCTCACTCCACCTGCTGCTACCTCCTTATGTCTGCAGATATTGACGAGTGCATCATGAACGGGGTGATGTGTCGGAACGGCCGCTGTGTGAACACTGATGGCAGCTTCCAGTGCATCTGCAACGCCGGCTTTGAAATCACCCCTGATGGCAAGAACTGTGTTGGTAAGCTCTTTCCTGATGTGCTGTCATCTGTGGCCGTGGAGAGGTTGGGACTGAGCTGAGACTGTGTCCTTCTGGGGGACTGGTGGGTACTCTGGTGGGTACTCCTTTTGTCCCAGGTGGGCGCTGCTAGGGCAGAGTATATCTCAAAATGGGAGAAGATACAGTTGCACTGAAGCAGGAAGGCATTTTTATAAGGGTGTTAGTACTCCTGTATGTTTTGGGGACCAGGAGCATGAGCAGGATGTTGTCCATCACCCTGAGAGCTGTTGCCTCCAGCAGCCAGTGTCTGAGCACTGCTGCAAGCTGCATGGGCTGCCCAGGACACCCAGAGCAGAAGGGACACAGCAGGACAGCTCCTACCAGGAGAAGCAATAGGAACTCTGCCTTGAGGAGCACCCACTGCCATAAGGAGCAATCTACTGTGACATGGGGGACAGAGTTTTTGGGTGAGGAGTTTTTAAGGAGAGTCTTATTGCAGGTCTCAGGCTCAGCTCCTGTTTTCTCTTTGTCCTCCCCAGACCATGATGAATGTGCCACGACCAACATGTGCCTCAACGGGATGTGCATCAACGAGGACGGCAGCTTCAAATGTATCTGCAAGCCTGGGTTTGTGCTGGCTCCCAATGGCCGGTACTGTGTCGGTGAGTATGTCCCCAAGCATGGTCTCTGCCCTCTTCCCAGCCTGCTGTCCACCTTCCTGGGGACTTGTGAGATGTCTGAGGGCATAGGGACCTGAGAAAAACCAGGTCTGTTGCTGGGCATCTCCTACTCTGCCACCAGAAATTCCCCCCTCGCAGCAGAATGGACACAAGGGAAAATGTTCTTGCACCTCCACTACTACAGCACAAATTGGAGCTTAAATCCTCTTTCTGAAGAAGGTTAAGCAGGGCTTTGAAGCTCTGTATGGTCAACATGAGCTAGTAGCAGTCATCTCCACAGCTTTCCCAGCCTCTCCAACCCTTTTTGCTACAGTCCCAAAGCCAGGAAGGTTGGGATGGAATGGTGGAGGGGAGAAAGGAGAACAGCACAGCGTTTCTTCAATATACTGCTGTGACATGGGGTGAATTCTCTGGCTTGTTAACAAAGCAGAGACTGGACCCTGCTACTCTGAGAAGAGACTGGGTCTCCAGAGACTGAAGAAGCCCAGATCCTCAGTCCTTCCCTTGATCCATCACGGACAGCCAGATGATGTGATGCTCTAAACTGCCTCTCTAGTGCCCTCATCGGCTCCAAGTCACAGAATCACACAATCGTAGGGGTGGGAAGGGACCTCAAGAGCTCATGGGGTCCAACCCCCCTGCCAAAGCAGCTCCCCAGCTCATATTACACAGATAGGCATCCAGACGAGACTTGAATATCTCCAGAGATGGAGATGGATGGCAGCGCAGTGTCCTGCCTGTCACCCACCCCTCCCAGCTCTGGATCATCAGCACTTGCTGAGGGTGGGTGCTGTTCCCTCATCAAGGTTGTCAATGAAGATATTAAACAGGACCGGACCCAACACCCAGCCCTGGGGAACAGCGCTGGTCACAGGCCTCCAGTCAGATTCTACTCCACTGATCACAACCCTCTGAGCTCTGTCTCCCTGCAAAAGAGTCTCAAGCCTCTGTCCAAGTGTGTTGGTGCCTGTGGGTGGGTAACAGCCAGTCTTTGTTCCCTCTCTCAGACATCGACGAGTGTGAGACGCCGGGGATCTGTATGAACGGCTGGTGCATCAACACAGAGGGCTCCTTCCGCTGCGAGTGCCTGGGGGGCCTGGCTATCGGCGTGGACGGGCGGGTCTGTGTGGACACCCACATGCGCAGCACCTGCTACGGGGGCATTAAAAAGGGGACATGTGCTCGGCCCTTCCCAGGAGCTGTCACCAAGTCTGAGTGCTGCTGTGCTAACCCAGACCATGGCTTTGGAGAACCATGCCAACCCTGTCCGGCTAAAAACTCTGGTGAGCATCTCGTGCATATCACTGAATCACAGAATCACAGGGGTGGGAAGGGACCTCCAGAGCCCCTGGGGTCCAGCCCCCTGCCAAAGCAGGGTCCCTAGGACAGGGCACACAGGGCAGTGTCCAGATGGGGCTGGAATCTCTCCAGAGAAGGAGACTCCACACCCCCTGGGCAGCCTGGCCCAGGGCTCCCTCACCCTCACTAGGAAGAAGTTCTTCCCCAGATTGCTGTGGAACTCCCTGTGCTCCAACGTGAGGCCACCACCCCTTGTCCTGTCCCCACAGACACTGAAAAGGGGCTGGCCATTTCCCCCTGTGTCTCATACTTAAGATATTGATAAACATTAATAAGGTCCCCCCTGAGTCGTCTTTTCTCCAGGCTGAACAGTCCCAGCTCACTCAGCCAGAAAGGTGCTTAGAGATGTTCTAGGTCCCTGGCAGGTCCCTGAGATGGCTTAGGCAGCTTGGTAGTGTCACAAGAAAGTGGTAGGCAGGGAAAAAGGGATGCTGTGTCGTCAGCAATTTAGGTTGGATCCACACATCTGATGCTGAGCTCACTGCAGGGATTCTCATGGCGTTGGACTACTAACTGCCAGGTCTAAAATACACATAGGGTGAGTTCAAGCAGACACTGCTTTGGGAGCCCACAGATGATGTTCTATCAAAGAAAAGAAGAAACCCACTGTTAGCCCAAATCAATGTTACTGTGCATGAACTGCCTCAAAAAGCTAATGGCTCTGTTGTGCTTTCTACACAGCTGAATTCCAGGCTCTCTGCAGCAGCGGCATTGGAATAACAGCTGATGGCAGAGGTATGTGCATCCCCCCCAGACCAGATTCTAGACAGGCACATCTAATGTCACTCTCAAGCCTCCTTTCAGCTGCTTTTAGCGGGGTGTATGTGCATCTGTGTGACCACAGGAGCGTGTGCCGTGAGCGGGCGTGCTGGGGAGTTAGCACGTTACACCCACCTATGTGAGAGCACAGGGCAGCTTGGGTGGGTGTCAGTGTGTGCAAGAGCCTACCTCTGTGTTACTGAGTGTCTGTGGGTGGGGTGTGAGCACGGGCACGCAGGCAGAGGGGTGCTGAGCATCTTTTCTCCTCCCCAAAGCACTGTGAGTTAACGTTGAGCAAGCGTCCCCGAGGGCTCCGTGCTGAATCGAGCGGTTCATTCCTGGCACCCTGTGGAAACTACATTTCTGGGGATGCACACACAGAGTCTGGCTTTACTCCCTGCGTTGATGGGAATGAAGAGCGTGACCAATTGCATCCCCTTGCTTGTTTCCCTCCTCTGCCCTCCAGCTCCATGGTCACAGGAGAAGGGGGTTTTCAGGGTCTCCCAGGGAGAGGGAGGTGATAGGCGCGTGCTGGGATGGGTTGCCAAGGGGCTGCTTTGAATTAGAGAGGTCAGGCAGGAGGCTGAGCTGCCAGCCCTGGGCAGTGCTTGGATCAGCAGGAAGAGCACAAAGCAGCCAGATAGCTACAGCCTTTCAGAACTTTCCAAATGGGAATGAGCCAGAGGCAAAACCCTGGTGGCTTCTTGGGCCTCTTTCCAGGGCACCGTATCTTGCCTGTAGTCAGTCTCAGGCTAACGAGATAAGATGCTTTCTAGCAAGAAGCTAATGTCAGACATGCTCTGGTCAGCCCATCGCTGCCCACAGCCAGGACCATGTGCACTTCTGCTCTCTCCAGGGTCACTTTTCCCTGGGTCTGTAACTGAACTCCAACTGCGTGGAGACAAAGGCCAGCAGTGTCTGGGAAGCCCTGGCCTGGGCTGCTTGCCATCTGGCACTGCAAGGACACTGCTGTGCAAACACAAACCTGCCCTGTTCTGGGGCGGGGAGGCTGGTTCTGCTAAAATCTCTTTGGGTACCAGAGCTTTGCTCCAAAAAGGCAGTGAGATGATGCTGATGGAGAGGAAGAGGTGCCACCTACCATGCTGCCAACCTTCTGCATTACTCTGCACATGCACTGGGCACTTGGTGCTGTTGACAGGAGAGACAGTCAGGAGGGGGGTGATGGCAGACAGACACATGGCTCTCTCTGCCAGATATCCTGCAGGCCTGAGCCCAGCCACCACACTCGTGGGCAGCAGGGGCTCTGGTGCCCACCACACATGGCTGCAGAACTATCCAAAAATCTCAGTTTGAGGCAGGTTTGTCCAAGGCGCTTTGCAGGTCTTTGAAGCTGAGACTGGGATAAAGATGCTGTGAGGAGGCTCAGGAACACAACAGAAGGACCCAAGAGGCCTTGATACGGAACTGAGCCATGTCTCTACCCCTTATAGCCAGTCCTCTCCCCCTGCGCTCAGAACCCAGTGCTAGATCAGCCTCCCCAGGACAGAGGTGCCCAGCTCCACAGCACCAGAAGGAGAAGAACAAAGCTCCCTAGGACCTACTGGGACAAACCAGGAGGAGTTTCTCCTGAGGGATGCACCAGCTGGCTATTGACACCCAGGAGACATGAAGAATTAGGGGTTGCCACTTTCTGTACTTGTGTTTGCTGTGGTCCATCTAATTTGCCTTCTGTGTCTGTGCAGACATCAATGAATGTGCCCTCAACCCAGACATCTGCCCCAACGGGATGTGTGAGAACCTGCGGGGGAGCTACCGCTGCATCTGCAACCTGGGCTACGAGTCAGACCCCACGGGCAAGAACTGTGTGGGTGAGTTCAGGGCAGCCCAGGCTCAGGGTGGCAGAGGGAGGAACCAGGAGCTCAGTGCTGGTGAGGAAAGGGTGGCACACACTTTGTGTGTGAGGCTGGGAGCCAGCCACAGACCTCCGGCTGCACAGGAGCCTGAGGTCAGGCAGCAGCTGATGCCCTCAAGCACTGTCCCCACTCAGGGCTATATTGTCCACATGGAAGAACACAAGTTTCTCTGAGAGAAACTATATGTACAGGATTTAATGGGCTTTTCCATTAAAGGAAGGAAGCCTTAAATTAGATATTAGGGGGAAGTTCTTTGCAGAGAGAGGCTGGAACAGGCTGCCCAGAGAGGGGGTGGGTGCCCCATCCCTGGGGGTGTTCAAGGCCAGGTTGGATGGGGCCCTGGGCAACCTTGTGTAGCTCCAGGCCTGGAGGTTGGTGGCCCTGCCTGTGGCAGGGGGTTGGAGCTCTGTGACCCTTGGGGTCCCTCCCAACCCAGCCCAGTCTATGATTCTATGATTGTATGGCTTTGAGGATGGTACCAGATTTCTGTGCCTCTCAGGCTGCCAGGGCTCTGTAGGGCTGGCAGGTAGAAGAGTGGACACTGGTGATGTAGCTCAGAAACTCCATCTCTCTGCCCACAGATGTGGATGAATGCACTGTCAATCGTTTGCTGTGTGACAACGGACTGTGCCGCAACACACCCGGCAGCTACACCTGCACCTGCCCCAAGGGCTTTGTCTTCAGGACAGAGACAGATACCTGCGAAGGTAACGTGTCTCTGAAGGCACCAGAGAACATTTTCACAAGATGGAAAGAGTGAACTATGGTTTGAGGTCCTCTGAAAGGGAGCTCAAGGTCTGACATGCCTTTGGTTCCCTTCTGACCACAGTGGTTTGACCTGGAGAAGGTCCAGCCTTTGGGTTTGAGGGTTTTTGGGGTTTTTTTCCCTAGGGGGAAATTTCACACTTCGTTCAGAATAGTGGACATCCAAACTCAGAACATCTGGGCTTTTCAGTGGCTGAAAACCAGAACAATTTCCTCCAGGCCTCCAAAACTTTAGCTAAAACCTAACCAAAATTGCAAGTTTGGGAGGGATTTGATTGAAAGCTTACAGTTTGGAGTGGGGGAAATTGTTTCCTGACCACAAAGTCCTCATTCATTTGAGAACGGGCACTTTGCACATAAATGTCTGCTTAGAGGAAAAAAATCAACCCTGCTTTTCTCTAAAGAAGGTGAGGAATAGAGTGGTGAGGGGCTGGAACAGGCTGCCTAGAGAGGGGGTGGGTGCCCCATCCCTGGGGGTGCTCAAGGCCAGGTTGGATGGGGCCCTGGGCAACGTTGTGTAGCTCCAGGCCTGGAGGTTGGTGGCCCAGCCTGTGGCAGGGGGGTTGGAGCTCTGTGACCCTTGGGGTCCCTTCCAACCCAGACCAGCCTGTGATTCTGTGATTCTGTGGCAAATGTGGTGTAGCCTCATGTATGGTTCAGACAGGTACATTCAGCCCTGAGCGAGCAGGTCCATCATTACCTGGTAGTTGCAGGTAGTTGCACCCCCCAGGCTCAACCCACCCATCTCCTCAGTCCTGAAGAAGCTCACTAGTTTCACGGTGCCTGCTGACCGTGCCCACCACCTTCAAGGTGGTCCATACTTGAGTTGTGCAGGACTCCTGTGGTCCAGACTGGTGATCCTCTGAACAGTTGGAAAACTCCCTTCTCCATGATACATTCTTCATCTCCCCCAGTCTCTGTCCCAGAACCCTGGGTCTCATGGCAGGACCTATGATGACAGTCCCTTTCTGCCCACAGATATCAATGAGTGCACCTCTAACCCTTGTGTGAACGGCGTCTGCAGGAACAATGCTGGCTCCTTTGCTTGTGAGTGCTCCCCAGGCAGCAAGCTGGACCCCAGTGGCACCATCTGTGTGGGTAAGGACCTGGGCTGGTTCAGCCTG
>VZTU01035091.1:198-84900 GCA_013400835.1 Zapornia atra
TTTTTTTCTTTTAATTTTTTCACTTTTTAAAATTTGGGGGTTTTTTGACGTCTTTTCTCCCTCTTTTCCTGTCGTCTTTTGGGGTTTTCTCTTGGCTGCTTGTCCCTAGTGGCAGAGAAGGCTTCTGTGCTTACTCGACGGTTGTCCAGTTGCCTGCTGCCCTTTCCCTCAGGGCATGTCCCGGTCCAACAGCGTCAGCCCCCCGGGCTTCGGTGGCCCCTCACCCTGGGCAGGCACGGAGCAGCACCGCTCAGCCTGGGGTGAAGCGGAGGCCCGAGCCAATGGCTACTCATATGCACCGCCTCCCAACAGGTCCTCGGGCAAGAAGGCCTCCCGCATGTCGAACAGGTGGAGGAGTGAGGAAGACTACGAGCCCCAGGCAAGCCGGAGCCGCGGGGAGAGTGGCTGCAGGATGATGAGCTTTAGGTCTAAATCTGCCTGGCAGGAGCATGGTGACGACAGCCGACGTCACCAGTCCTGCCACCCACCTGGCGGTGATTCCCCTGCTGCCCCCAACAATGCCAGCCCCCGGCAGCTGGGGGAGCAGGGGGAGGTACGGCCCAGGTCTGTGGAGCTGGGGCTGGAGGAGAGACGCATCAAGGCCAAGATTGAGGAGTTAGAAGAAGAGGACGGGGACGAGGGGGACTCCGAGGCGGCCTTCTCCATGGGCAGCTGTGGCAGTAGCTTGCTGCAAATCTTCAGGTCTAAGAAGTTCCAGTCGGAGAAACTGGAGCGCCTCTATCAGCGCTACTTCTTCCGACTCAACCAGAGCAGCCTCACCATGCTCATGGCCGTGCTGGTGCTGGTCTGCGTGGTCATGCTGATCTTCCATGCCGCGCACGGCCACTATGAGGTCTCCTATGTCGTGGTGCTCTCTCTGGCCATCCTGCTGATGGTGGTGCTGTGCATGGTGTGCAACCGTAACGACTTCCACCAGGACCATATGTGGTTGGTGTGCTACTCTGTGATCGTGGTGATCCTGGCAGTCCAGGCAGTAGGGGTTCTGCTGGTGTGGCCCAGGAGTGCCTCAGAGGGCATCTGGTGGACCGTCTTCTTTATCTACAGCATCTACACACTGCTGCCGGTGAGGATGAGGGCTGCGGTCATCAGCGGAGTGGTGCTCTCCGCTATCCACCTGGCTGTGTCTCTCAAGATCAACGCGGAGGATAAGTTCCTCCTGAAGCAGGTAGGCAAGCCCTGAGCTGGTTCAGGTGTGTGCTTGGCAGCACCCTCCTGTCTGCTGCGCTGAAGGGTGAGGAAAGGGGTTGTCTGACTTCCACAGGCCTGCCCGATGCTGGAAGGCTGATGGGGCTTTCTATCGAGCCTGTGGGTTACCTGCTACAAGGTGTGCTGATGTACAACAGGGTGGCTAGCTTATAATTTTCCTTGTTGCTGCACTTCATTAAGGCTCTAAATGTTTAAGAAACATGTCTTGTCAGCTTCCCGTGACCGCTGCTCCAGCGCTGTCAGCCAGCCCTGCTCGTGCCCTTCAGTTGTATTTAATGTAAACAGCTCTGCACTAAGCACACCTGTGGAATGGTATCTGTGTGTGCTGCCGTGTTACCGAGAAATGTGTGGAAAGCCTTGCCATTTTTATCAGCTAGAGGTTATCCTCGCGTGTCACTCTCGAGTCTGGGTTGTTCATTGTCAGCACAGTGCTTGCTTAGGCATCAGAGGGTGTGCACCACGGGAACGTGGAATAAGCTTTGGGTTTAGCAGGAGGGTGCTTTGCTCGGAGATGTGCTGGAAATATCTGTGGTGAAGAAGCCCTGAGGTCATATACAGCCAGGAAAAAAAAGTTTTTAAAAAAGGTATAAATGCAGATTATAACTTAGTTGTGATAACATGTTTAACTGGAACAGCTCAATTCGCGGGAACAATAAGGCTATTATTGAATGTGTTACAGTGTGATTTTTAATTAGCATATCTGTATAAACAATGGCAATATAAGGCACCACTCTTAAAGCAAAGCAAGCAGCCTTGGGGCTGATGTGCTTTAGGCTTCCCAGACACCTAGGCAGTCGGGAAACCACTGACTTAAAACGTCCTGGTTATGTGGTAATTGCCATCCCTTGGATGAGCAGGACTCTGAGCAAGGATGATCCTATCACAGCCCTGATGCTTGTATGTAACTGGGGATTGCTTGTTTAAAATGAGGTGTTTGGTAGCTTTACAGCCTTATCTTGTAATAAAAAAAAAGAAAGTCTTGTGCTTTTAGTGCCTGCCTCGAGTCTTACATCAAAGTTGGTTTGAGTTCCATCACCTACTGCAGCATCAGGAGAAGTTGCGGGGCTTAAAAGAAACTCCAGCAGGATGGGTCTGTTGCTGCTCTGCCCTCTACAAAATAGCTTATGAAATTAGTCTTTCTGCCTCTGTGCCCAGTTAAGCCTGCTTGGACAGCTTCTGGCTTTGTTCTTAGATTGTTACAGATATTTTTATAAACTGCACATGGCATATTTTTCTTATGCTTGATATAAATGGCTTTTTGTATGTTTCTAGCAGAGCATAGCATACACTTTAAATGGGACAGTTGCTGTTTTTCTGCTTGACTTGGAAAAGTTTGCTAACGGCCTCAGCTCTTTCTCACTGGGTCTCTGGTCCTGCAAAGCCTTGTGCATGCCCTTAACTTCATAAACCGAGGCTTGTCCTATTGAATTCAGTGTGTTTGGAGACTGTATTCTTGCATATGAAGGCAAAGCTTGTTGTGAGTCTGGCCAGAAGACTACATGTTATGAGCAAAGTTGAGTCTGAAGGCTACTAACATGCGTAAAATATTATGTTGGAAAGTGTTTAAACAGTAGTTTAAAGAAAAGGAACCTAAATCACAAAAGCCAAATGATTGACTCCCTTGGTGAAGAATTTGGGATAATGATAGTCCCCTCCCCTTTCAAATGCATTGGGGTTATTTCTAAGAGATTGAGCTTATGTATAAAGGCGCATTTGTTGAGAGTAAAAGCATGAGCAGTAGGTGATGGTACAGCATGCACAAATCTGTGTGTTACACGGGTGCTTTCAGTTTCATACTAGTACTGGGTTTTCCTGCAGCTGGGCAATAAATGCTCAGTTAATGAGGAATGTCTTAGGAGTACTCTTGCCTTTGTTTTTAAAGGCAGAGTGTCTCTCCATGTTGCATATTTATTTTTTCTACCAACACCAAATGCCAGTTTCTATCTTGCTGTGGTCTACGTTGGCGTAGCTCTGACTGAATTCAGTGGGGTTGTACAAGGCCAAGAATCCGATTCCTTGCACGTTTGCGTATGAACATGAGCTACTATCTCTGGCTGGCTGATAGAAAAATGTTTCTGCCGAGCACATCGCCTCACAGCTATTAACAGGCCTTCCTTGCTGGGGCTGTATCTTGTTGCCATGGAAATCGGTTGTGTTCAGCTCTGCCCCACTGATGCACACAAGCCCTATTTTCCCCCTTCAAACTTAACAGGGATGAAGGTGGATGAAGACCAGATAAATTGAGAGCAGGGTGTTAAGTTGTTTTCAGTGACTTCATGCTGGCAGTCACATCAGCCTGGGTTTTGTGGACCAGGAGTGGATGTGAATGCATTGCTGACTATGTGACCAGATGGTTCTTTATCCACGGCAGTCACAGAAGAAAGGTTAATTAGGATGTGTGTCCTCTTTTCTTTCTTTTAAGGCTGTAGTACTTAAGCAAGTTCTTCTTTCTGTAGTCTTTTTTCCCAGTTGTTTCCAAGGCAGAAAAAAATCATACACTCTTGTTCTTATACACTAACATTCAAAGCCGGGTGACTCTTGTGTAGTCTCCTGAGTACTTTTATGAAGCTCAGGAGCCCATTAAAAACCTTGCTGCTCCTCTTTCTCAAGAGATTGAAATTCTTAGTTGTAGCTCCCTTTTGGGAGAAAGACAACTTGTTGAATTCCCTTGCTGAGGATGCATGATTTTGTCTGAATTACCTTCTCCTAGCTCTGCATAACTTCTCCATCACCAGACTGTAAGGTCCAAGGCTATGCTAGTCAGGCTCTGTGAGAGGGTTAAGGTAGTCCTCTATTTCTGAATCTGTAAGGTGACAGGAGTAAAGATAACTGTGACTGAGTCCTAGTTAAACAGCTTTTTAAAAATAATTTGGGGTTTGCTGGACTTCAAAAGTATGCTCTCACTTCTGTTTGCTATCTGGATGAGTCTGAGGTCTGTCTTCCAAAAGACTGTCCTGAGCACCTCCAGCAAAAGCAGCAGTATACACTCGTTACCTCTGCAGGTCTGATCGGGTAGAGGCAATGATCTTGGCTTCTCAAACGTCTATTTGATTGGAACAAAAAATGCTAATTAACAGAAATTACTGCATTGTGTTCACTACCCAATGCTGAGGGAGGAAAGAAAAAGAAAATAATGTGCTTGAGAACTTAGACCCAAAGGCTGCTCCTGGAAGCAGAGCACATTAAACGTATGACGCCCCTCCAGCTACGGTTCTTGATTAAGGTCATTTGTGTACCTATGATCATGTATTCTAGAGGGACTGCCTCTGGATTTACTGGGGAGGGTATGATGGCATTTGTGCTCAGGTTTGTGTCCTTGTGTTATTCTGGGACAGTTTGGATTACAAATGTATTTCAGTGAATGCAAGAGTATGTCTTCCTCTCTTTGTACATTGTATCTCTTTTTAGGCCAATCTTTTCCATGTGTTGGTTTTGATATGCTTTTGGGCTCTGAAAACACATTTAACTCCAGGATTCATGTAAGAAGTACTTTATGTGTGAATGAGACTAATACTGATATTTAACTGAGGAAGAATAGACTATCAATAAACACTCTTTCACTTGCAATAAAGATGATACTGACATTTATTTTATGTTCTGGTAGAAACAAACTCCCTAGCTGACCCACAGACTTGTACAGACACATGGGAAGAACTTAACAACATACTAGTTGCAGATGCTTAACTGAAGTCATGTGAGTAGACCAGCTGCCCTCGGTGCAGATAGTCTTGAGTAAGCCCTGGCATTTTTGTAAGACTAGGGGCTAAGGGACAGGGAGTTTCACAACAGAGTTTATTGGGCTCTGAATCAGACTTAAAAAGGGATGGGGATTGTGTGTGGGAGTGGGTGGGGGACCAGGGTAAGGGATAAGAATGCCATATACAAACATCAAACAAGCCTGTGGACCAAGGTTAGATTTACTCCTGTTTTCCCATCCAAACCTGTTTCATTGTAACTTTCTGAGGTTCCTTGTTCAAGGCTACAGTTAAGCCTTTGTAGTTTATTAACCCAGTGTGAGTAGATGCCTGTTAAGGTACCATGAAAACAGGAGACTGGGAAAGATAAGTCTGGGTTTGTTGGTTTGTTGGTTGTTTTTTTTTTTTTAAATCTTGTGTACGTAATAACCTTAATGAAAGAGAAACCGAAATGCTCTGATCTCTTTCCTCCCCAAATACTACTGCAAGCCTTCTGAGAAAGATCTTGCTAGTACAGTTCTGAACAGCTGCCCCAGCACATGGCCTTTGTTTATAGCACTCTGATTCAAGGCTCCTGATGTTGCTGGGCCCCTTTCCATATGCCTCCATCATAACATTACATTAGTACTCTTCATCCTTCTCTTCTGAGAACATGTATGTGTTTGCCTTTCTCCCTGTCAGTCCATGTTAATGGTACGTGATTGATCCGCAGCTGCATGGTGGTTCTCTCAAGTGTGTAGCATTTCAATTTAACTGTTTCTAGGAAGATGTTGGTATGAAAATGTGTGCAGTCTCTTTTTCTTTTCCCTAAATAAACTGTTGCTTCAGCAGGGCTAAAACCAGCTTTTTACTGTAATAAGATATTGACTTGAGTCTTTTAGATATCTTCTGGCATCTTGTAGAGATGCTTCTTAGATGTGATTTAAATGGGATTCAATGAGAAGCTAGGCACATAGCAGGAGAAATAGTACTGTGTGTTCCATCACAGCCTCAATGTGCTTAATATATGTAAGTGATGACTGATTTTGAGACTAACAGGTTCTCAGAAGTGCGTTACTCAAGTCACTGTACTGCACTTTCATTGTCTTCAAGTGGCCTTTATTCATAAGGAAGGAGAGATGAGCTACCTGAAATGCAGCTAGAGCTGCGTGTCACTTTTCTTATGGTTGTTTGCTGATGGCTTTACTTTTGTCCACCTGGAAAATAAATTTAAGTAATGTTCATTTAGGATGTAATTTTAAGGCACCCAGCCACATGGGGATAGATACCATGTGCCTCAAACAGCACTTAATGTCCTGTTCTGCATAAAAATTGATATCAGTAGAGCTCTCACACAGTGAGATGTGCTCCACTACTGGTAACAACTGAAGAATCTGCCTGAGCAGCAGTTTGACTGAAGTTTGGAAAAAAAACGATGATTTGCGGCCTTTTCTTCAGAGGAAAAAAATGGCAGCCTGAAAACATTCAGTAACTGTTGCACTGATAGTTGCCTCTGTATTGTAATTCTGTAACAGAGGTAATTAATTAATCCCTGAGGTATTGTATATCAATTAGTCCTTAGTAGGAATATTGTCGGAATCTCTTGGGAATGCATGTGCTGCTTGGTTTACAAAGGTGTATCTATTTCTCTTATCTCCTAAATTACCCTATGATCTTGCCACCTCCTAATTTCCCCCCCTTGCTTTATCCTCTTTCCCATTACTAGTTTGATATTTCACTGTAATGTTCACTGGTATTGATAACTGTTAGTGTAATAGCATTTGAGTGCTGTGTGTCTAATTTCTCTGTGTTCCTGGATACTTAATAGGTTTGTTGTCTCAGTAAACTGACCCATTTGACTCCTTTCAGCATTGTGGTAGCAATCTCAGTGAATTGAGACCTGATGGGGATGATTTAAGTGTATTGCTCTGTGAGATGCACTAATTCTAGCAAAAAGCTTGTCCTAGGTATTTTTAATGACATGCTTGAAAAGTCAGGGTGTGCTGGTTTCTGGAGAGGTGAAGATATTTCAGTAAAACATTTGGATTCATCAAAATGTGGGAGTCAGAAGGACAGCTTTCCATGGCCTGATCTTACAAAGCAGTCATTGACTTGTCCTTCTGTGTCCTGGGTTCGATGGCTTGGTTTGACACCAGTGTGACTCCTATAATCTCTGAGACCTGTTTGAGTCAGGGCATCTTATTTACAGGGTCTTTTGTGATTAACTGCAATCAGATGATTTATAAACCTGAACGGCAGTGGAAACAAAATGCTAATTATCCTAGTCCTAAAGGCTCGGTGAAGCTGGCTGTGCCCTGCTGGAACCTGGATCAGCTCCAGTGCTTCCTAAATGCCCTTTCTCTCCAAGTTCACTGTTGCTTGGGCAGTGCTGCTGAGGTCTGGGGTAGAAGAGGACTAGGACTCTGCCCAGCTGGAATGTGAACTTTGGGCACCAGACTGTTCTCCAAATGCATTCAATTTGTGTTTGATTAGCTAATCTTTCAGTCATGCACCATAGCATGCTCTCAGTCTTTTAAGAAGATTGGAACAATTGCTAACTTTTTGGCCATTACAAAAATTGGAATAGTTGCAGTCTTTTGGGAATAGCTGGTTTTGTCTTCTTTTTTTTTTTTATTGGTTATTACTCTCATTATCTGATTGAACAAAAAAAAAAACCCAGCTTCCCTTCTGCCCTGGTAAAAGATGCAATGAAAAATCTCTGGCAGTGATAGCTGAAGCACTGAGAGGTAAAAATTGAAATTTTGTCTGCAGCTTTCATGTGTGGTAAAGTGGTCCACCCTGTAGATGGTAGTGGCTTCTGAGAACCCATGCTTTGAAAAGCCCTGTCTTCCTCTTTTCTATTTTTTTTCCTCCTGTGCAGGTGGGTGCAGTTCAGAGAAAATGCCCATTTTTCTGGTAGGAGGTGGGAGACAGGGTTCCAAGTTTGACTTAGCCTTGGGCAAGCATTATCTTACTTTTGGCTTTATATTGCAGAATTTATGTGGCACCTTGCACAGGTTGTATGTAGCCAGAAAATGTAGTGTGGAGGGAGCTGCAATGCACCAGAGTCTCCTTCAAGCCTTCTGTACGCGACATGATTTCGTGATGTGCTACACAGTGGTTTTGTCATTACCCAGAAGGGTAGGATAGTGACAAAGGCTGTGCAAGGAATGTGAAGAATCACAACTGCTGGGGTGGGGTTCCTGTATAACTGCTGTGTGACTTTTTTCATCTCCTGTTGAGTCCTGCATTTTGATGTGGGATGTACTCAGTGTTAGTTCCTTCCCTCCTTCTGAAGTCTAGCCTAGTGATCTGAACTTGTGATATCTTGCATCCAAGGATGCTTTTTCTTTTTGTTTTGAGATTGGTGATAGTTTTGAAAAAAACCATTTTTTTTTCCTTTACCTGAGATGTATCCTGCTGCTGCTGCCAGAAGTTTAATTTGATTCATTATTATGGAGTCCTCAGGCTAGGTAAAAACCCAAGGGGAAATCTCATGTGAATGAAAAAAATGCAACCCCAAAGATATTAAAAAGGGTAATCTAGTTATGAGGGGGTGTGAGAAACAGACAAGAATTTTAATATTTGTCTCCTGAACTCCAAAATGTTCTCACCTTATCATAGAAAGCTTGAAGCCTCTAGCTCTTAATTAAGATCACACATAAAACGCTTTTTAGCACCTGCAACTGGACCACTCCCAAGGAAATCTGTACTTGATGGTTTACGATGGTGATGAGACTTGCCAGTCTAATGGCTGGCAGGTACAGGAATGGCATCACTGAACGGATCTGTGGTAGAATTTAGCATGAAATGTTCTTGTTCTGACACTGAGGAATGGACTGAACATGACTTTAAGCTCTGCCTTTAACTTCTGCTTTCAACCTTGCATTTGAACATTCGTGACGCCTTTCTATCAGAAGCCTGGCAGTTAGGCAAGCTTGTGAACTGCTTCTGCCTGACACAGTCAGTTTGGCACTGCAAAAGTGATGTGTTTACAACTGGTAAGAGACCCCACAGCGTAAGAATTCATGGGCAGTGGTGGCATCACCAACAGTATTGCTTCTGTTGCCAGGCTCAGTAGGACTTTTGTTACAACATTGACTATAAAAAGTTTCATTGTATTGTCAGGCTGTGTTCTGCAAATAAAATATCTTTATGTACTTTTTTTTTTCTTTATAAGTCACTAATGCAATTGTGCTGTATCCTTACTCTCTTCCCCAGAAATCAAGAACTCAAATCATGTTTGTGTACTTAAGATGTTATCCGGACTGTCTGTAGTAATAGCATCAAGCAAATCCAGTATGTGCTGCATGGTCATCATTTGTAGCTTCTACTACTTCATAGCAGAAGAAATACCAGAAGAGAAGTGTATTTGAAAGGATCTTCATTCCTGCCCCAATTTTGGTTTTAATTCCTGTAGCTAGACTGCTGCTTCTCCAGTTTGAGCAATGAGTTTTCAGATGAAAACTTAAACTTCCTTTTGTTTTCATACAAAGTTTTACACATCCATGCAACACCCATAGTTTTTCATTTTACTATGAATTTCACCTTGCAGTGGTTGGCTGTTGTCTTCCCTTTTCCTGGGAAACTTTGTTTTTGGCAGGTTGAGTTGGGGATTAGAGCTGCTTTTCAGATTTAATATACAGATTCCATTAGTATCAGAGTACATCTTTGCAGACAGTAAACAAAGAACTGTGCTGATGCAACAGAGCACAAATAAATGAAGAAAGGTTTGTGTTTTCTTTTTTTCCTTTTCCTCCAGACGTTAGAAATTGATCTCTTAAAACAGCAACTTGCACAAACTGTTTATTCCTGAAATGTGTTTGCAGCTTGTATAAGACATTCTGTCTCACTTCATAATCAAAAGAATCAAAAGAGAGACTATGACATTGCTTGCAAGAATCTGTCATAAAACATTGCTGATGCAGACAGTTCCCTGGATGTATTTCTCAGAAAAAGCCATGGCTCCTTCCCTTTATTCCTTCCTTGCTCTAGACTAAGTGCTGTAAGCATCTCTGTCCATGGAATTCTTAGAGCTAGAGATATGGTAAGGGACTACTCAAATCAGTGTTTCTAAAAGCAGTAGTTTGCTGGTCAGCCCACAGCTGACAGAGCTTCTTAAACACACTTGCTGCACGATGAACTCTTTCCATTTGCTGGGAGGTACCCAACAGCAGCTTTGTGTGTATTCGTGCTTAATGTGTGGGTGTTGATGCACAGAATTGCACAAATGGGTGGACCCAGGGATATGTTATTAATGAAGATGTTTCCAACTGAATGGGATTTTATTTTTTCAGGCAGGTGGTTACTAGTAATCTCATAAAGGAAAGGAAGAAATGCTCTGCGGTACTAGGAAAGGAAGATACTCTGCGGTGTGGTGAGAGACTCTGTAATTAAAATGTCAGTCTCACTCATGCTAAAAGCTAACTGCAGTCTTTAAAACCGTTAAACATGAAGTAGGTTACTAGTGTGGGAATTGCTATGGTGTGGTCAGCTCTCTGGATTTTCAGGCCAGGAAGGACTACTGAGCTCATTTAATTCTGCTCGCTGAACAATTCTGCTCTTACCCTTAATGATTGCTTCTGCTCAGATAGTATGGAGTAAAAAAAAAAAAAAGTTTAAATGCTGAATTGCACAGTATTTGTCAGTTGAAAAAGCAATCTGCAATGATCTCTGAACTGAAAGTGAACTGAACCGGTACTTTTTTCTTCTCCCTTCTTAGTAAGACAGGATTATAACATCCTGTGATGGAACATATTGGGGGTATTTTCCTGCTCAGGGTGGCATCTTGTACTTGAAACATAACACAGATGGTCATGTTAGTTTGTGAAGGGGCTCTGACATCATGCCCAGATTTCATATCGGCTAATTATATTCTTGCCTTCTCAATTGTTGTTGAATATGGCATTTTTCTTCATTCCATTTCTATTCTGGCCTCTTTAGCAGTACAAGATAGCAATACCAAGTGGCTGCTGTGCATACGTGGGTTTTACTATCATATCTGAGAAATTTGCAAGGCTGTTGACAAGTCAGAAAAATGAGGGAATAGAAGTCAGTTTCTATCATCTTAGTTGAGTTACTGTGTTGGAGTGTCACTCCCGTGGTATGACAGATGCACTGATAACTTTTGAAGGTTACAAAACCCCAGATGATATAGTTAAAGGATACTTCCAGAGGTCAGCTACTCCATCCCAGTGCGTCAAGACAAGATCACACCACCCTGCCCCATTAGTGGCATGTACTAATCATGCATCCATCTCACACACACACCACCACCCCCCCCCATTTGTATAGGTGCTTTTGGGTACTGATGTACTTTCTTATTTTTTTGGTTTGTTGAGTTTTACAGAGCAAAGAAGCAAGAACAGCCCTGGGCAGGAACAGATAGTAAAGAAGAGAGATCCATGACCAGAGCTCTCTGGCTGCTCTTAGCTAAAACTGGGTCTTAGTTTGTTTCACTTATCTTTAGTTCCCACCCCACCTGAAGCCTGCAGTTCTTTGTCACAAACAGTATGTCTCTATGACAGCTGTGTCTCATTCCTGATTGAGGTGGTCTTGAAAACACTACAGTACAATAAGAACTTGCAGGTGAAGTGTCCTTTCATATGTGGCTTCCCTTTCAGTACCTAGCTGTAGTCATGACACTAAAAGTTTGTCCGAGTAATGATGTTTAGGAAAGGTAACGCTGCGTGAATTAGTTAAACCACAATATAGAGCCCACTCTATAGACACTGTAGTCCACTGCTGAGATCACCTTACTCTTCTATTTTTAGATGCACATGGACCTAGTTAATTCAATCCCAGAGGAAATGCAAACTAAATTAAGTCACATTTGTTAAGAGGAGTGTTCACACAGGTTTAAATACTTTTCTTGAATTTATTTTGATGAACTTTCCTGATCAGACCAATCTTTACTATAGTATCTCCAGGATAAGGCTGTAGCTTGTGTAAGTCAGGAGTGCTTCATATTATTAACTTATATGAGCAATGCACTGTGAGATTTTTCTATGAGAAGAGATAATATCACCCTCTGCTAGGTACTTACTCCCTTGGCAAGGGTTGGGGCTGGTTGCAATAGGGACACAGTCAAGAGAGGAGCTTATCTGTCATGTTTAGCCAGCCCTTGGCCCCGTTACCAGGCCTGTTTCTCTGGAGCCTGGTCACGAGTATCTCCTTGGTGTGACTGCTTCTGTGCTAGGGACTGCTGCAACTGCTCACGACTCATCCTTCACAGAGAAATGATCTGCTTTCACAGCCTGGCCTCTTGCTTGGGGCTGAGAGTAAACCTTTTCATTGCCAATTCCTTAGCAGCTGTGACCAGGACAATACACTGTAATAAGATGTAGGTCTAGGATCCAGGGTTGTTAAATGCTGAAGTGGCAGCTGCTGCTGTGTCTTTTCTAGGAGAAGCTCCTTTGCTTTCCATCAGCTCTACAGTTTAAGCCATTTGCAATACTGCATGGAATATTCAGCCAGTGCCTTGCCAGAACGTGAGCATATCCACTGTACATAAAGCTTCATGGGGAGAGATGCTGACAGCTCTCTGCCTGCCAAACCTTCTGCTGGAGATCACTGGAGAAATCTTGTGCTCTGTTCAAATGGGTGGCATCTGCAACACTGGCTTGCTGCTAGAAACTTAAGTGTTTGGGTCTGGGCGGTGTGGGAGGTGTTGATTCCCTTTCAGCAAAGAGGAAAGGACCTGAAAGGTGCCTTCTGCAGAAACAGGGGCCTGAGGCAGGGCAGCAGTTTCCTGGGCTGTTAACTTGTGCATCTTAATGGCCAGGATATATCCTTCTCCCTCTGCTATTCCCTGTCCCAGACAGATGTAACAGGAATCTTACCTCTGTTCAAACCATACCCTAAATCCATGTTGCCTTATGTAGTTTTTATTTAGCACCACAAGAAATGAGTTCTGCTTGTCACCAAAAATACCTTTTTCCCTCTGGCTGCTTGCAAAGTGCCTTTAACTCCCCTCGGGGCTTTTCTGTATGAAGGGACAGCTGATGTAGAACAATTGTGACTGATTTACACTGATCAATCCTCACATTACTGAAAGGCATCTGTCCTGTACTAGCCACCCTGCAGTGCACGTTTTTCTGAGATGCTGGTGGAAGATGTGTCTGCAGTGTCTCCTCTCTCTCTCCCCAGCCTGACTCCTCTGTAAGTTCTGGGAAAAAAAAAAAAAAAGAAGAAATACTGTAAAAAATTTCAGTAAGGAGAGGTACACTTTCTTCACACATGTGGTAGTGGATCACTGAGAGTCTGGTTTTCTGGAGTTTTTGTTGTGAGTGCTTTAGCAGTGGTACCTGCCAGAGAGACAGTCACAGTCAGTAACCAAAATGCTTTTTGCTCCCAGTCTGGAGTCAGCCCAACTCAACCAAAGTGAGTTTAGCCTATTTATTTAGCCTAAAATAGTCTGGGAGGGTGCACAAATCAGAGGGGTGGTACCATCTAGTGAGAAGACAGTCAAGGAGCCAGGAGGGTATACAGATGCAGCTGAAGGATATAAAGGACAACATCCTGATAGAGACATCTGCTGCTTTCACACTTTGCTGAAGGGAAGGGCATCAAGCCCTATTTTCCAAGCATGGTCTTTCCACCTGCTGCAGCCCTCCCTTCATCTCCTGTTTCCTTGCTTTCACCCCCTCAAAGATGTGAACAGCCACAGAAGTCCCCAGGCAATGCAGGTCTGTGTTCCTGCTGCTGGTGCTATTTTTTTTTAATGCACTTTACCTGTGCAGGTAGCTAGGATGAGCCCTGGCAGCCATTAGCTTTCACTGACAGCAATCAAATGGTGTTGCTTACTGTCAAAAGGAGAGGGAGTTGCATGAGGTACCTGCAGAGTGGATCTACATGACCCTGTGCTTCAAAGTGACAGTGGAGAACAGTTTGTTTCAGTGGCTGTTAGTAAGAAGATCCAAACTTTTGTTTTTGCCATGAACTTCTCTGGTTGAAAGTTTCCCCTTTGGTCTCTAGATAAACTGCAATGGGTAATTTTGTTTAAAAAGGACACTGCCCCAGTTCCCAAAGCATTTTGCTTTGGTACGAGTGGAATGTGTGGTGAGAGCATGACCCAACAAGCATTACTTCGGAAGCCTCATTTACAGCATGTGATTTAAGTGGTGCCCGGCTCCCTTGCACTTCATGTGAGGGCAATTAGCACATGTGCATGGCAATTAGTGCTGCAAATAAAGTCAACAAGGGTGGATTCTGCCTCTTTAATGGCTTGCTTTCCTCTTCTGCCAAAAGAGCAACCAAGCAGTCTCAAAGGAACCTGCTGCCTTCTGATATTTAATTTGCTTCAGGCTTACCTTGGCATTATGCCTCTTTCTTCTGCTGCCCAGCCTGGCCCACCTGCCTGTTCCTGCTACCAGTGCTGCAGAGGAAACGATACCTATTTCTAGCAAATCAGGCTATGACTTGCCCAACTTGCTGCAGTTGGGCCTTGCAGACCTCCAGCACCATCTCACCTTGACATGCTTTGTCGCTCACACTTTCTGACCTCTTTTCAGCAGAACATTGGGCTGGTTTCTGATGAGCTGCACTGCAGGTGGCATCACCTGGCAAAGGAATGTGCTGGCAAGAAATTGCAGAATTGCAGACCATTTTTCTGGTTATCCATCTTTCTGATTGAGGGATCACAGTGATGGGGGCCTTAAACTGTCTGTGATATCCACTGTTTATTTGTGACCAGCTATGATGTTCTAGAGCATGTATATGCTGGAGTATGGGTGGTGTGTGTATAAACTCTGTATGTATGGATTTAGATGATGTGGTTCTTGGCCAGAATATCGATTGTTCCAAACTATTTTTAAAATGAGACTGGATATGAAGGGTCTGTCAAAACAAAATTGCAGTTGAATACTCAATGATTATAGGAAGAGTAAGGGATAAAAATACTAGAAGAGACCTTACAAGTCAAGGGCATGGAAGTGTAGGTGGGGCATGTTCGATCATGAAGTTTTGGTGCAGGCCTCTGTGTATGGCTTTCCTTATTGCAGCAGAGCACACTGCATCATGGACCACCCATCTGGGTTTGTTTTTTGAATTCCTGACAAGCAATATCTTTACAGTGTCTCTTAATAGGAAGCTGTTAGCTTATGAAATATATTTTTGAGGTGTAAGCTGTTTTTTCCTGTGGTAGGATTACTCTGGACAGGAGTCTGGAGTAGCCAGCTTTACTCTGAATGGATGCTGTAGGTGAGAAGAACAAGTTCAACATTAATCCCTGCTAAAGAAAAATTGCCTTAGAGATCCTCTCTACTGGAGATGAGACACTGGGTTAATGGTGTTACTTTGGGAGCCCTTTTCTTACACATCACTGATTACCGAGACAGTTCGAATGTGGGACAGTTTTTCTTTCTTTTTAAGTAGGGTTTGCAAAGAGCAACAAGCAAGCTCTTGCTTTCTAGATAATGTGGGTCAAGCGCTGTTTTGCTGAGGAAATAGGCTTTTTCCTTAGCTAGCATTAGCACTCAGGTGTTTTCTAACTTTCTTGTACTGAGGTCTTCTGCTGTTTCTGCAATATAAGTGGTCACCACGCTGTGATTTGTGTCATCAGGACCACTGGCTCGTGTGACTTACAGAGGTGGATGGAGCTCACAAAGGGTGTGCGAGTCCCATCATTGTGGCTGCCTTCAAAGCCAGCTCCAAAATTCATGAAAAACAGCTGCCACAGAAGCACCTGGTGACTTTTGGGAGGAGTGGGGATGGGCAGACAGCAACTGTCTGTACACGGGACTGTATACCCCCGCTCATGAAGTAATGAACAGACCATGATTGAGGAGGTGTTGGGGAATGGAATATTAACCGTGGTGAAAATAATCCTGGAGGAGAAGGTGCATCACACGTGTCGTCATGCAACTTCCAAAGAAGGCCCTAAACAAAGCAGCTTTATGGAAGAACAAAACAGCATTGTCAGTGGTGGCCAAGGAAGCTGCACCGGCTCCTCTTTCCATAACTGTGCTCTGTACTGGTTCTTGTTCAGAGTATTTTGTGGCCGTTGCATGCACAGCTGTGTGTTGGCATTGGCCTGAAAGAGTTTTAGGAAACTGTGATACAGAAAATGGTGGCTGGGCTTAGTTTGAACTTAGCTACTTTTCTAAAACAAACTTCTTTGGTTTTTTTAAGACCAGAATAGCTTGTCCTAAGGGAAAAGCATATGGAACAGTGAGGGGTTTTTTGAACAGCTGTGTTCATGAGAGTTCTCTTGCTTTGCGACTGGGAGACTGTATTCCAGACCTCTGCAGTGGTGGTGTGGCTAATCCAAGGTTTTGTTTGTTTCATCAGCCCCTTGAGCTGGCAGAATCCTCCACACCAGGGTGTTGGTGAGGAGTGTGAGGACAGCAATCTGATCCTCCTGGGTGAGTGTGCACAGAAGGTATCTGTCTTGATCATGCAATCCACCTTGCAGCACAAGGTGAATGCTTATGGCTTCCTGAGGTCCTTGGCTTCTCAGCCTCTATAATGAGGGAGGGGAGGTGTGAGGAAGGCGTAAAACCACCTTCTTGCCTCATCTTGGGTTGGTTGACCGGTGAAACAAAGTTTCCAACCACTCCATCCTCTAGTGTCTGGGCACTGAACATGGGGTGCCTCAGGCATCTGAAAGCTCCCAAGTGGGTCTTCTGAATGTATGCATTTAAAAATCTTCCTAAAGAGCATTTTTCATTGACTAAACAGTGTGAGTATCTCCTCTTGCCTCTAGTCACTTCTACAGAATAAATAGTAAGGTTGTGGGCTTCTGTATTTCCTACTGTTCCATCAAGCTGCACTTCAATAGGCGTGAGCTGCCTGACCGATCTTGCATACCACAACATGCTGATTACTTACGTGATCAGCAGTTGAAATTGGTGTGGTAGAGCAGAAAGGATTCTCAAATCACCTTTGACTAAACTGAAGAGCAGACATCTGCTAGAAATGAAAGAAAATGCAGTAGACTCAGAGGCTAGGTTGTTGTTGGGTTTCACTAAAGCACAGAAACATTTTCAGTGGGAATACTGCTTGGAATTTGAATACTGGGAGAGAAAAGGGAACAGGTTACTATTGAAAATGCTTCATGTGTTGGTCTGAAGAGGATGGGCATGGTCTGTGGTGTGCAGGTGAAGTGCAAGCACTTTGGGATGCTGATGGTTGGGCTATGGCTTCCTTGTTGAATTCTCTGCTTCCAGTCCAGCCTGTCTGGTTTCTTCTGTTCTCTGTCTCCTTTTGTGTCATCCAAGGCAAAGGAAGGCAGTGGCAGCTCACTGTTAAGAAGTGGAATATTGTATAGGATGATGGAGTTAAGTCTGTGGGACTTTAAAGAGGGTCCAACTGGAAATGGGCTGTGAAGGAGAGTTTATGTGTGAGATGGAAGGGGCTTATGGGCCTGTATGAAGGTGGTAGGGGCAGTAGACTGGAGGAGAAATGGGGAAGATCAATAGGATGGTGCATGGAGCAACTGTGAGACATCACTTGGGGTTGTTATTTTTCAGAGTAAACTTGTTTCTGTTCTTTTGAAAGCAAAGATTGCTTTAGATCTGGACCAATATTATAAGACAGACCAGATCAACCAATTTTTTAATTTTCCTCTCTCCCTTGAACAAAGGAAAACATTACAAAGAAGTCGCAATTAAAATGAATTGTGAAGTGTTATCTGATGCCTGCTGAGCAAAATCTCATGAGCTAGCTGAATTAGCAGTCTGATAGTGTGCTGTGTAGGATGCAGAGAAGCACAGAGCCTTGGCTGTGGCAAAAGGATGGGGCACCAAAGTGGGCTAAGTGTGCCGAAGCCCTGCTGCTGCCTTGGAAAGAGGCAGTGGGTATATGGCAACAGGCTAAGCTGGTAGCGATTGCTCAAAAGTGTCTGAAGGAAAGGTTGGAGGGAGGAGAGAACAAGGGGCTGGATGCAAGAAGTAAAGATAGACTGCTACTTTGAATATGAGACCCAGAGTATCTTGCCATGGATCTTACGTTGGGAATAACACTTACTGAAGTTTCCTGGCATGCACGTGCTGGTCATCTTATTCACGTGTGACTTCTCCATAACAAACATCTCTCAGCTGGGACTGACAATTGAAAAATTGTAGGAAACTTTCACCAAACAACTCGGTGGTAGGGCTACCTCCTGTTTTGTTCTTGAACTTTTCTGTTTTAAAGGAACCATCTGCTGTATAATTGTAAACACAGCAGACCGCCAGCAAGCTTTATCATCCGAGGGTCAATATCCATCTAACACAAACTGCTGGCAGGCTCCAGTGCCCTGTCTTTGTGTTGCTGCCACCTTCTTCCAGCTTCTGAGCCTGTGGAACTGGGCAAAGTTGACTTTGCAGATCACAAGCTTCCTGCAGGTCGGTGACAGTGCCCTCCTGCACATGCAAAGTTGCTATAAGCAGACAGCACCCACACCGAGTGTTAGCATGGCTCTGCGAGTGAGTCAGGCTCACAGCTGAGCCGGTGCATTTCAGTTTCTCTTTGCAGTGTCTACTCTTGTCAGGAAATCTTCACCAGGCAAAGCAGAGTGCTCTGCAGAATCCCTTTTCCCTCTGCAAGCCTTGCCCAGCAGCACAGGTCAGCAGTTAAGTGAAGAAGTGTTAGGCAGAGGGGATGGGATCCTACGTTGTTAGCATATCGTGACTGTGGGGCCTTGTGGCTTTGCAGAGTAGGGTTGATTAGAGGAAGTGCTGGTAGGGGATGTACCATACCAGATGTGTTTTCTTCTCAGCAGAAATCTTCTGTCCTGGTTTAATGTATGCTCTGATCCCGTATAGCCTGGCACAGCCACCAGAATAAGCATTTGCTGTGACAGCACAAGTGTGTTTGTGGCATGTGGAGACCTCAATCTGGGAACTGGCTGGATTTAAAATTACCTGAGGAAGCGGGGGCAGGAGGGCTGGTGTAGATGGTACAGGGGAAGGCAGGACGTGTAACATGCTTGTCAGTGGTTCTGTGGGTGAATCTGTATATGGGCTCAATATGAGTGATACTGGCCAAAACACAGCTTTTGAGGTGTGTTTTTCTGGTTTAATGCATGTAACAAATGGGCTCTGACCTGGACCACATGAGAATCAAAGAGGGGAAAGCAGGTAATGCTTCTACTATTAACAGGCCAGATCATAGGCTTCAGAGGGCTCAAGTCCTGATGCATGTCTTTAATCTCCGGTCTCTAGTAACTCAGTTTAAGTTATCAATTTCATCTGTGTTAAACTGATGAGGAAATTAATGCATGTTTATAGAGACCACACCACAAGTCATATGAGGAGCAACTAGTTAATGTTTAGCAAATTTCTGCTGAAGATGAGGAGTGGTATACAAGTGGTATACCAAGATTTATCTTGAAAGAAAAATGCAATTTTAAAGAATGTTTTTGTCTCCTTAATCATTGCCCTTGCAGTGAGCTTAAAACATAGCCATGTATTCATCCACTCCCCAGCTTCTGACATATAGAGGTACAAAAGCAGAGGCATATATCCCTACAACTTAGATCGAGATGTATTTCAGGTGAATGAAGCCAAGAGAAAACCAAGCTAAAAAGCATGCAGAGCAAAGTGACTCAGATGGCAGAATGCCCCAAAGGAAACTTTCAACAAGGGTGATTCATTAGCAGTCAAACAGTCCTTTTTCTTTTCCTGCCCTGCTATATTTACATTTTGAAATGTGTGCACATCTCATGGAAATGGCCTTCCTAGCTAGTGTTCTTCTAAATGGGAGAAAGGAAGATTTTTGTGCTTTGTGTTTGATAGGCTGTGAGGCTTGGACTATAAATAAAACTTTACTTACTTGGGGTACTTGTATATAGTCTGTGAAGTGTTGTTAAAATCTTGTACTGATAGCATTACAGTGGTTTGGACTGTGATTTTAATCTGCCTAAGGAGACTCACAAATTTCAGGCCTGGATTGGTGCAAAAAGGAGAGACCTCAAATTTGTCAGGTAATCCACACACATCCTGGCTTTTTTCCGAGTATGCTGAAGAATCATTATAGTAGTGAATCCTTCTGCATCCAGAAATCCCATTGAAATCGAGGGAAATGTCTTATCAAGGGGATGTTTTGAGTTGTGTGAGCCATGTGAAGTACTGAGACCTATGCTCTAGCCCTGCAGAGCTGTGGCTGCCCAGTAGCACTGAAAGTGAATCTCTGATTTCTCTGTGGTTCTCCCAGTGCTATGCTGTGTCATGCTTGCAAGGCTCATGCTGTTAATGTGCGAATACGATGAGGTTTCCTGCATCAGTGTTGTGCTAGCAACAGCCACCAGCTCCTGATTCAGTTAAACCTAGGCATGATGTGGGCAGATTGGTAGCTGTGATTTACAGGGCTCTGTTGGAATAGAAAGCCTGTTGTCTATCAACACATTGTCCAGGCAGCACAATAGGGGAAGGTAAGCGCTGGAAAAGCAAGGTCAAAGAGCTGACAATACCATATTGTATTGCATGACCCTGAGCGAGTGGTTTACATGCCTTGTTTCTGCTATTCTGAGTGGAAACCAGAATAGTGCTTGCTTTTAGAAAAAGAGCTTTATGGTCTGTGGGTGGAAAGCATTCGTCTGAGTGTGAAGTATTTCTGTTGTAGAAAGAATTAGTCTCTCTTGCCATAGTTTCCTATTTGCAGACCTGGTTTTCTGGGAGATCAGGTGCCCTGGTTCCTTTGAAGATGGAAATCTCTTTGTAGGTGTTCTGTAGTTCATGCATCGTGATCCATTTGGAAATGCATTTTGGAACAATCCATTTTGTTTGTGGCTTTGGCTGGATTTGCATTCTCCAAATAGCAGAATGTGGTTTGGGCTTTATAATGGGATATATGGCCTCTTTGGCTTGGTTCCAGCACAGGTTGGGAAGGACCAAAAGGAATTCTCTTTATATCTGGAAGGCATTAGCCAAACACCAGGCATCTAGTAACAGAAGCTGGACTGAATGCTTAGTTACAAGCAGCCTGATTGTGTAATTTGGTGGTCTCAGGCATCCAAAAAAAAAAAAAAAAAAAAGAGTGCTTTTCACATAGGGGATTCCAGCAGATAAAACTGGTCTGCAGTGGAGAATCAGTTACTGATTGCTCCTTAGAAATGGTCTCTGCTGCTCGATTTGGGTACAGTGGATTGTCAGCTTTCATGGCATCATTTCCTTGCTCTTGCTAGTCCATGACCTTTCTCCAAATTCATAAGCTGCTGCCCAGTCTGCCAGTCTGTATGGAAATGGCATGTGTACCTGCCAGGTGAGCCAGCACCTTCTCTTACCTTCCCTTTCTAGGCAATGTGGTGCCTAGAAGAATTGCAAGAATTTAAGCCTGTTAAGCCACAGACTCTCTTAGAAGTTTTTTTGGGGGGTTTTAGGGTTTGGGGTTTTTTTTGTTCCTCAGTGGGACAGGACCAGATATTATAATTAACCTCTCCCCCTACCTCCCAGCTAGCTTTCTGTTGAGTGTCTGCATTTTTAGATTCCGCCTGTCTGCGGTCCAGCCTCAAGACAGTTAAATTTAATAAATAAATAATGATAAAAATAGTCTCTGAGGACTTGGCAGGCAGCAGGCCAGGGAATCTGGGCAAGCAGCCAGCAGCTCTTACACTTGAAATCTAAAGTTAACTCGGGCTATGGCGCTTGCATTGGGCTGTTTGGATTGTTTCTTTAAAAAGTGCCTTTCCCTTCCCCACCTCAAATGGTACCCTGGACCTGATGTCTTTCAGTGTGGGCTCCAGGGCTGGTGTGAACGGTGGGACTCTCAGCCCAGCAGTGGAGGGGAGCACCTTGTCGGAGGGAAAAGGCTGCCGTGTTAGTGCTCCCCCAAACACGGGTTGGGGCATCAACTCCGGGAAGACTTTAAGTGCCAAAAGCACAGAAAAGCTTCAGCTGGAGCAAGTGGGTCAGCCACAAGACACAAGGGTGGAGGAAACCACTCCCTGTGAGTTCTGGCACTTGCAGTGCTACCTTCTCAGTCTGTTCAATCTGCTCTGATTTTTTTGATGCTACATGGGGTCCATTTTAATCCTTGGGGTAATTTTATCATTGTGTGGTGTCCCACCCCAGTCTCCAAGTTACATCTCAGGATAGGAGCTGTCATACTGCATGCCTTTATATTCTCATTTCCTATCATGCCTTATATTCATAGCATATGGTTCCAGGAGCTCAAAGAAATCTATCTGAATCCTAGGCAGGCAGTTACCACTATCAAGAATATCTGGGAAATTATGTATCCAAGAAAATGCATGCCCTCTGGTGAGAAACAGCCTGCCAGCAGGTGGGAAGGTTTAGATAAAAGAGATTTCCCCTGTAAGGCGAAGTGATGGGGCCCGGAAGACTGAAGCTGTCTGGACTTATCTGCACACAACGATCAGCGTGATTCCTGCAGCATCACACCTACAACAGAGAAGTCGAAAGTACAAATGTAAACCTGTGCCTTCTCACCCAGCACTGCCAGGAACACTCCCCAAAACCAGCCTTGCTTTGCTCAAGGTGGTTGATAGCTATTTAAAACCCTCCGAAAGGTTCAGGCTTGCTTTTCTTTAGCCATGTATCTGAAAGAGTGCTCACAGTAGGAACTGGTGGCAATGGGGTTTAGCTGTAGCTCCCACAGGCTTTAAAAATCCTTAGTATGGGATAATCAAACATCCTCAGAGAGGCAAACACCTGCTGCACTGGAATGGGCACAGAAATTCCAGCAAAGGCTGTTTTGGGACATGCTACCTTTGCTTCTCTGGCAGGCTGGGCACGGTGTATAGATATTTTATTTTTTTTTTTGTTAGCTTTATCATCTGTGTTAATAACAGGTGACCCAGAGAACTGTCAGGGTAGCAAACATAAATGCACTTTACAGATTTTGCATTGTGAAGCTGGTTCCTGAGGATGTGTCTGTTGGTAGTCTCACCTGGAGCTGGGAGTGTAAAATAAGCTGTTCGCAGTAGGGGAAAGTTGGCCAGCAAGCTGATGAAGAGGAGGTACCTAAACTACTTCTGGCCTCAACACCAGGGACAGTTGCAGGTGATGTGGAGTCTAGGGAGCAGGAAATCCCTTTGAATGAATGAAACTACTCAATTTTGGGCCATCTGGGGATGCACCTTGTTTCCAAAGGAGGCGGAGTGGTGAATTGGGGAGCTGCTGCAACGCACAACCCACCTGCCTAGGGCTCTGGCTGCAGGAAAGCATGATTTGGACTTTCACAGCTATGGTGGACCAAAGGACCTCTGGAGGAGAGGCACTGAGAACATTCAAGGAAGATCTGTGATTCAGCATGGACTAGAATTAATGGTTCTTTTAACTGTAGCTTTTTGCCATGTATTTAGAAGCCCACTGTGCTCAGTTTCGTTGATCTGGCTGCTGTTTCTATAAAAGGCTGCTAATCCACAGAGAAGTGTAAGTGAATTTTGGGTGAAACTTTGGTGTTTGATCTTTCTGAGGCAAATGACTCAAACTAAAGCAGCTTTAAAGAAACAGAAATCTAAGATGTGTGTTGAGGCCAGTAAGCAAGGGGCCTCTGCGGTGCTTGTGTTGTCAGCTACCAAAGTCAGGGAGGAAATTTACTTTGGCAGGGGCAAACCAGTACCACACCTGCAAGGAGCAGATGCAGAAAGAAAATCAATGGCTTTTGTGGCATCCCTGGAGCCTCTCAATTCTTGGGAAGTCCATACCCCTTTGCAGGGTGACAAAAAAAGTGTTAATTTTGAGCACTTCGTAAATGCTCTTGTAGAGCAGAGAGCCCTTAGTTTCTATTAGAAAGCTGAAGTGGCAGAGCAGGGCTCACTCTTTTCCCTTGGCACTAGATGCATATACTACATCAGTGAAAAAAAGAGAGACCTCCTTCAGGAAATACACCTGTAGTATTGATGGGGTGAGTAAACTGCAAGGACTGCCTTCTAGCTGGAGCAGGTCCATATAGCTCAGAGCTCCAAGTGGGTCTCAACTGGAGTCATTGTTCTTTATGGGACGTAGCATTGGACTGATTTGATTGATTTATCGTGGAAATACATTAAGTTGTATAACTCTGGTCATTGCCTGTGACCCGACAGAACCTGGAAGGTGATGGATCTCCTTTGGTTCAGCAACCACCATATAGGAAATATTTAAATATAAATTCTTAGAAGGTTAAAGTACTTTCTGTTGCGGGATCTCTATCCATGTGCTGCAGCAGCTCACCTGGCATTAACCCGGCCAGAGGGCAACCCTGCATTGAGACAGTTGGGTCATTTTAGTTAGTTAATAGTTAAGTTCTTGGGTCCTGCTGCAGTGGCTGCTTAACTTAATAGTTCATTGACTTCAGTGGGTCTGGGATAGTGCTGATAATATGCACTTACAGTTTCTATTCCCTGCATAGCTGGAACAAAATCCTGTGTGTAGGTGTGGGAAGAAGGGCTGCGTAGATTTTTATACCCAAATAGGGAGGTAGTTACAGAAGCAGGAATCATAGACTTCACTGAATCAGCAAAATTGCTTCTATCTAGTCTATAGGGGCTTTAAATAAAAATACCCATATACCAGGAAGGGATGGAGAGGAGCTCCTGCCAGGTCAGCATGCAGGGCGGTAACTGTGAGATCAGCAGGCTGTCAAGCAGAAGACAAAGCAGGCAAACTAATTACATCTTGGCAAAAAAGTGTAATTAGGAAAGAAGGGCCGTTGCTTAGCTGGCTGAGCACCCCTCCCCCTGCCGTGTATCCCAGCCCTCTTGGATGGTGCTCCTTGGAGATTCCCGCAGAGCAGCCCCCACTTGAGTTATCTCTGTACCAGGAGACATTTGCAAGTAGACAAAAAGGGAACAGCTTGTTCTGACTCCAGCTCCCTGTGCCTCTGGGAGGCACAGCCTGCAGCTCACAGCGGTGATGATGCACCCGTTAATCCCTGGGATAACCCCATCAAAACCAGTGCCACTCTGTGGGGTGTCTTGCTGTTTAAAGAACTGTGGTGGTCTGTTACTTGAGCTGCCATATTCACCAAGCTGGGTCATCATTGCAAAGAAACCAACTTTATAGCCTTTGGCAAAGGCTTTTCAACTGCAGCCAGCAACTGCTGCCTGCATGTCCTCTGGATCCCATGTTGTTTTCCTGACAGAGTTGCTACCACTTCTTCCATTAATTGGTTAACTTTTTGCATTATTTCTCTGCTGGTTTTTACCACCCCTTTGTCCAAGAGGCTGGTTGGTTCTTTCAGCTTCTCTCTCTTTGCCAAGCTGTTGCTGCATACAAGGAGGAAGGAGTGTCTTTTCTGCATCCCATCATTATTTTTGTTATTGCTGTTCCTTCCAGTAGGTCTGACTCCTTCCCTGTAACCAGATGGTTTTGGTTAGTGCACATCATCTTTACTTTCAGTGTCAACTTTCCCTGGTTCTGCCTAGTTTGTCTTCCTGATACCTCTGTCCGCTGTCTTTTTGCATTGTTTGATTCACCTGTCTTGACAGTTAGGTCACTAGAGTCCACAAGACTAGGGAAGACAACAGAGGCTTTATTTAAATAGTTGTGGTTTACAGACAGGGAAGGAGGAACTGTGGCTTATGGTGGGCAGGCTTGTGGGATGAGACTGGGGCTGTCACTAAGCCCCTGATTTACATTGGTGTGTCATGGCTCTAGGATCCCTATCTCTAAAAGGAGGAAACTTGTAAAACCTTTTTCCCACTAAAGTCCTACTGCATTTGGGAAAAGAGTCCATTTTATCTCAGGGTGCGCTGGAAGTGGTGGTAATGGCCCTGTTTAGCTTAGAAAAGAATGAACTTTGAAGAACATAAAACGTTGGCATCTTATAAAAGGCAGGTAGACTGCTGCAGCAGCCGATGCTAGGTACTGGCACACCGCTGCTTCAGCTAATGGCATTGTACTAGTGAAGTAATACCAGAGAGTCGATGAGAGTCTCTGAACATGTGCTTGAAAGCTGCAATTAAAGCTGTTTACCTTTCATTAAGGTAATGTAAACATTTTACAAGTCATGTGAAACATGAAAGTGTGTGTCTGGAGAGCAATACTTTTAGATATGGAGTAGTGTTTGAATGTTTAAAAAATAAAGCAGCTTTAAAAAATACGTATGTTGAGGTAAACAAAAAATGTTATTGTAATGTGTTGCCACTTTCTTTGTATGTCAGATATGCTTTTGTTTTGCATTTGACTTGGCTGCTTTTACTCCAATTTTTTTGCATTTTTGCTCTCTGTTAAGTATTTCCTTCAATTAATCTTCCAGTTGTGAAAGAAGTTGTGAAGATCACACTCCTAAGGAGTATGCTGCACAGTGCTTCCATCTCATGCCAGTGCTTTTAAATTAGTATTTGAGGTAGTGTTACCTTTTCCAGAGAAATTAGATTAATTTCAGTAATTTAACCTTTAGTGCATGGGAGTTTCCTAGTAGATTTTTTGGATAGATGTCAGTGTTTTGTAAAGTGTATGTACCTTTCTTTCTGTTCATATGCTTTACAGGGAACAAGAGGGAAATTGGATGAGGATTTTCTGTCTGGGACCATAAAATTGACTGAGTTCCTGAATTTTCTCTTTATTGTCCATGTTTCCACTTTATTTTCTGAAGTTATTTTTCATTTTTATAAACAACAATATTGACTGATTTGAGAGGCAGTTAATTTACCTGTAAGGTAAATTAACCTGTAAGGCTAAATTAACTCAGAATTATTCTGAGACCCTCTGATATATGAGGTGGGGTGGCAGATTTCTTTAATTCCTGAATGTTGTATACATTTAATTACAGCTGGTGACTTATACCCAGCTATCATTCTGCTCTCAGGTTTTTTGTATGTCGCCACCAACCACACTATTATATTTAAGGGTCAGGAGGCAAAAATCCTTCAAATGCATAATTGAGAACTAAATTCTCAATAGGGAAGCACCTACAGTTCCTTCTGGTTTACAGGATGATTTGTCCACTCTGATCCTGGTAGGAAAAAGATGTTGAGAAACTAATTAGTAGAGACTATACTATTCAGTCTCTTTTGTTCCCCTCCCTGTTTTCTGTGTTAAAAAATGCATGTTTGAATTACACTTACCAACACTGTTGTGTGTCTCAGTGACTTCTGTTATAGCAATAGAAAGATAAATAAATAAATACTACATTTGGTCAGCCCTAAAAAAACAAGTTTGGGAGTCCATGGTATGAGCACAGTATCTGGTATAGCAAATAAAAGGGTCAGGCACCACAAGAAACTTTTTCTATGGCATCTGAATTTCTTTGTACAGCGTCTAGGCAGATGTGAGGCTATGCATTAAAGTGGCCTGAAACTGATAAACTTGAAAAAAAGCTTTTCCACGGACAGGGAATGTGTGAGAAAGAGCTTTCACTCTCTGAAGCCAGCGTGAGTCTTGCCTGGACTGAGGAAGTAAACAGCATCAGTGGAGTTCCTTCAGGCTTACACAGAGGCATTATGCAAATGTGATCTAGTTCTCTCTTGAAACCATTAGGAATCTTTCCATTGCCTTTGTAGGAAATTGGGCTAGCCTGTGGAGCAGAATAGCTCCTGTTGGCAGTTCCCACCCTTCACTATTTCTGAGGTTCATTAGTTTCCCCAAAGGAGTGGCACGCTGGAATGGAGATGGAAATTTGGATCACTGCTGAATACCGTAGGTGCCGTTTCCTAGTTTAGAGCTCCTGGTTTTGGCTCCATCTCTTAATTGCTGCACATGGTTGTAAATCTACTTTAACTGTCCTTTCTATAATAATCTCTGCCAAAGTTGGTTGACTTTGGGACCTTCGCCTAAAAGTACCTGTTCAATAGGGGCTTTTTCAGAAGAACAGAGCAACTTCCATCAGGAGCAAAGGACTATCCTATATGACTGAAATTACAGGTTTTGGATAATGTATTTTATTGCCTTCATGGTATAACTGACAAATGTTATTGTAGATTGGGACATTATTAATTACTAGTAGGAATATTTAAAATACAAAGTATGTAAAATAAATAGAATAATAGAAACCCCTATGGCAGGGGATTTTGGAACTAGATATTTAAGGTCACTTCTGACCCAAATCACTCTACAGCGTCATGAATCTATGAACTCTATCCCAATGGAATAATTGGAATAATAGAACTCTATATGGAATTCTTTATGGAAATCTCTCAAATATCAGAATTTGTCCTGAAAGCAAGATATTAATGGGAAAAATTGAAAGGTGCTCTGGTGCCTGAGGATTAAACTGGATTAAAGTCTTGGGTTCTTTCATGGTTGCTCCCCAGGACGATATCAGAAGCCCAGATTTAGGTGTCATGGGCTCCTCATACAGGGAAAGATGCAGGATGATGAAAACAAGCAAAAACATGCTGAGAAGTGCATAGAGTTTTCAGTATTTAAATACCTAGTTAAGGGGATGCATTTACGCACTTGCTCAGGAGCACACAATCCTTCCTCAATCAGGCACCTATGTACTCTTTAAAGCATAGTCAGGAAGAAGGTAATAACACCCCCATTTAATAGTTTGGGGCAGTGCCCATCTATTTTTTTCTCGGTGCTTTAAGAGTCGATGCTTCCAAGGGAACTGCAGGAAAGAGTCTAACCTTCCTCAGAGCAGGCTTGCACTTCCTAGATGTCTTTTCCATAGCTCATCAGTGCAAGGCTGCCTAAGAGCCAGAGCAACGTCAGATTTCTTACAATGCCGAGATCTTCTCTTCAGTGACTTTCAAAATAACTTCATGTTTGTGCAGATGGTTTTGTACCAGACACTTTTCCTCAAACTTTTAATGTTGTTTAGGTATCTCTAGTTACCAAGGAAACCAGTTTGGCTGCTGTCAACCTAAGGTGTTTCTAGATGAACCCAGGATAAGTTGTGAACAAAACAATTCATATTTTCCTCTTCTCCTATTTCTACCCCCGAGGACAAACTCCCAAATAGATGTACAGAACTTCATGAACTCTAGGACATAAATATTTTTAAACTACTTCTGGTGGAGGAGGAGTTCCTAAATATTGTAATTGGCAAAATGTTATTCTTCTGCCAGCAAAATTAGGTGTGAATTTTCTGCAAGTACCTCACTGCAACCGGTTTGAGGAGTTTGATTTTGTTCTTTTATACATTTGAAATTGGACACAGAATGTATATATCCATTTTAAATGGAAGTGTTAAGAAAACTGTGGGAGACTATGGTCACGGTTGAAAGAAAAAGCAATCCAGCTAAATAAATAATTTAAGCATTGCTTTTGGCTGTGAGGCATGTTAGGCTTGGCTTATACCTGGGATTTCTAGCAGCTGAGTATTTATTATGAAGTATGCTGATGGCTTAGATCGACACGGCTCTTAGCTTATGGGCAGTTGTGTGAGAGTATGCAGTACCTTTTGCAGAGAGGCTTGTGGTTTTGTACATAAATAAAACGTTTTAACAGTACTCAGTAATGTAGTTTGATCCATGCTAGGGAAGTTGCACTGCTTTTTCATGAGAGAGCTAGCTGGACACACCACACTGGGACCTTAACAAGGCTTTTACTTCAGGCTGTTGGATTTCAGAGTTTTTGTTTTAGGAGCAACTTTGTTACATTCAAACTGATGGTGACCCTCTCCTGTGATGAGAAAAGAGATTGATGAAGCTGCCAGAAAACTGTTTGTCAAGCCCTCGGGTTGACAACCTGTGCATCAGGCATTGGAGCTCCTTTCAACGTTGGCAGGAGCCATTTTCTTAAAAGCCCCATTTGCTGTCAGGAGAAGGCCTGCTAGGACACTTAAAGAAGTGGCTGAAACCCCCTTGTTACTGGATTGGTTATATTTAAGAGGTCACTGAGGTAGTGGAAGAATGGAAAGCATCAAACATAATGTCCGCCTTTTAAAAAAGGGTCGGGTGGCAGAACTCTTGGGGAATTGTAAATCCATCAAGCTTCACTTCAGTTCCTGGAAAAACCTGAAAGAAATAATAACACAGTGTGCAAGCAGCTGTGACATATAACACTGAGATGAGTAACAGCCGAAGTGGCTTTGCTGAGAACAAACGGCATCCAACCAGTCACGTTTCCTTCTGCAACTGCAATAAGAGTAACGATAATAACAGTAATAATACTAATAATGTCCTGCATCTTGTGGGTTGGCTTTTGACACTGTCTCATACAACAATCTCTGAAACAAATGGCATCTAGAGTGTGTTTTCCTAATATGGGGTCAAGCAGGAGAGACAAAAATGTCTGTATATCCTAGTGCAGCTGTAAAGGATTCGCTGTCAGATGAAAGGGTGCATTGAGTGATGTTTTGTTTGTTTTTTTCCTGGGTCTGCTTCTATTCAGTGTTTAGCAGAAGAGATATGACTATCAAATGTGTAGGTGACAAAACCCCAGGAAAAACTGTAGGCCTGCTGGTACTAGTGGTGATACAATAAACCTCTCCTTGAACCTAAGCTCTAGCAGGAATGAATGCTTCCTCTGGCTTCTGCCTGTAAGGCTGGAAATAAAATCCTAAAAGCTTTTAGTGACTGATAAATATCTGTTGATCTTGTCCCAGACAAGGAGATTTGGAGCTAAGGTTAGCCAGACCAGACCTAGAGGTTACAGAGCTCTTTGGTTACCCTGTTCCTTCCCCATGCCACCTCACCAGGCTGGTTGCTGGGTCAGCCAGACAACTTTGCATCTTGTAAGAGAGAGCACATCAAACAAGCTGACTCAATAGACAGAGAAATACAATTGTAGTAAACATTTCAGGCACAGATTTGGTCCTTAACTCTTTGATTTCTGTAAAGTTCCAAGTTGTTTGGTTTTGTTAATCAGTTGGGAGTTTTCTTTTAGTCTACAGTCAGTCTGGACAACATGCCTTAGTTAAAGTGATATAAGCATCATCGCATGGGCTGTTGGAAGCAATTACTGTTTACAGTCAGTGACAGTCACCTTTTCTGACAGTTTGATCCTTAAAGCTATAAATTCAGTAGGGACAGGAGAAACCAGTCATGTGCCATGTATTTCTTCACACCTTATATGACAAACTAGAAATAGCTCTTTGACATGCTGACTTCGTAGTTGTCAATTTTCTTCAGCATTTGGAGAAAGCTTGAACAACAAAGATAGGTTGGTAAATTAATTTTGTTCTAAGTGCTCCCACTATAATTAGCATGTTTGAAACAAGATGCTGAAAGAAATGTGACACAACATGGATTTCCAGGGCATTCTTAAAGGATGTTCTTGGGATTCAGAGGACCAGCTTACAGAGCTGGAGGTAATCCACAGTATAACATGTTAATATGAATCAACAACTTCATTAAATCTCAGAGAACCAAACCATAATCTCTAGGAAACCATGTTTACTTCCCCTGTTCATGGAACTGCTGATTAATTTCTATAGAGAACTGGCGTGTAGCGTGGCTCCCCTTTCAAGGGGAGTTTCAAGGCTGGTACCTAAGAACCAGAAACTGGAACGCTTCTGTGAGTACAACCAGAGGATTTGCATAAAACCAATGTCTGAAATATGTTTATGACCTGACTTTGCCCCTCTTCAGCCATAGAGAAGTTAAGAGCTGCAAGAGCAAACTCCATCCGTTATGCTGACCTGTGCATTTAGTTGTTTTTAACCAGACTCCTTTGTGCTGCCTGCAATGAAGAATGCTTAAGCAGTAGTTGTATTTCTCAATGGTTTTAATCGTGCTTTGGTTGTTTTTTAGTGCTGTAAATTCAGTAGGTTGAGAGCAGCCCAACTCTGGGGTTAAAAATTTATATGTAGGCTCATTTCTTTGTCTCATAATGGTGCCCAGTATGGTGATTCCATAAACTGAGTAGGCTCCCAGTCTTGCTGTTAGCTCAGAGTGGTGTTCCCAGAGACGTTATCTGTTAATAATATCTATGTTTTACTGATAAAGTTACCCTGAAGAAGCTGCTATGAAGACATTGGAGGGGTTTCTGTGTGGATTGCTTGTTCCCCCAGTGCTTGTATCAGTTGTGCTTTTTGTCTTTGAAAATTGGAGGACAAGCTGTTGTAGGTAATTTAATGGCATTTCTCTGAGCCCTTAACACAAAATGTTACGCTGTTGTGTTATAATTGTTTCCATTTCTTTGTATAAAAGGGGAAAGTGACATTCCTTTTGTCCTGTTGCTTTGTCTGCACCTCAAAAATGAGTTATATTGGAAACATGTGGGATACATTTAATTAGGACACTGCTAATCAGTACTGAGTGCCAGTGTAAAGCGTTTCAGCTTGGCAGAAGTGCTCTGCAGGTGGTTGCAGTTAGACCTGATCTAACGTACCTTTGCTGCTTCTGCTAGGTTGACCATCACTGAGCTTACTGCTGTGCTCTGCCTAGCCTAGGGACACCCAGGAGCTGCTAACAAAGCTGAGTTTGAGCCAGGTCTGTGTTCATGCCGGTCAAACTCTGGCACAGGTGGCATCTTGAAGTGCAAGTCTGTGTTGAGGTTTTCTGTGCTGAGGGTGCCTCAGTCCCAATGAAACTTTCTGCTTTAGCTGAAAGATTTGGTTTGCCAGGTTTTACCTCTGAAATAGATGCCCCTAGATGGGAGCAGAAGGACACAGTGGGCGTGCAGTGTCTCTTTTTCTTCCCTGTTGGCCAACCCAAGGAGCTTTTACAATGTATTTTGCTTGTGAACCATAAGCACAAGCTGGCTTCCTTTCTCCCAGAGAAAGGCTGGGGTAAACTATGCAAAGGAGAAAAGGAACCAGCATTAGGATGCATTGCTTTGCTTAGTGCAATTTCAGGTGGTTGAATGTGTTGCAATTACCTAGAAAGAAACAAGCTTTTTAACTTTGCCATCTGTAGAAGTTTGGACCAGATTTGATACAGCTGAAAGGTTCTTTTCCTTTGATGGCTACTTGAGGGTCTAGACAACTTTTACCAGTTAGTTCATACCAAAGACTGATAGCAATAATGAAACTAAATTGCTCAAAAATCCACAGCTAAAAGCTGTGAACCATGACTTTAAGTGACAGAGGGGGAAAGCAAAGCATGGTGAAGCGTGGAGAAGACTGGTTTGGCCCCTGGACCAGGGGTGGGTTTAAAGCAAATGTGTATTTACATATGAAGAAGATAACTGAGATAGGGATGAAATTCTTTCCTTCTCTATTTCCACAAAATTTTGCTATATTGTTCCCCTAGCTATTTTAATTAAGAATTTGGACAAAACCTGATATTTTGGGGGGCTGGAATATGTCCTTCCATTCTCTTTTAACCCTGGGTGTGGCGTATTCATGCACCTGCTTGATAATACCAACCGAGAAGATGCACATTGTAAAATGTGAGCTCTGTTTTTGAAGTAAGGAGAAACAGATGCCACTTTCTGGGGACAAGCAGGAAGACAAACTGACACTGCTTCTATTAATCTACAAAAACATCTTTCCTATATATTTCTATATATTGAAACTGCAAAAATAGTTAACTTGTATTGATGCTGTCATAGCATTGCTGCCTTGGCACTCAAACTTTTTCATGCTTCCAGTCAGTGGAAGAACTGGAAATAGTCCATCATTTCTGGATTCAGTTGTATATTGCTGCAATTAGTGGCTGCTAGCTCCCCTGACTAAGATTTCTAAAATAACTTGCGTTAGTGGAGTCTGGATAAAGCATGTCTGAGTTCTAGCCACACCAGTTAAGCTAGAACTTCTATGTATTTACTTGAACATGTTTTCCTGAATGTCTTTTTCTTCACCTTAAATCACCAAGGCTCTTTTTTTTTTAAGGAGGATTCAGGCTACAGAATTTTTGACTAAATTAATTTCCAAATTAATTCTGCTTCTTTCAGGATGATCAATTTCCAATTGCATTTAGGTCTTGTTTTTGCTGGATAGCGAACCAGGATTTTCTTATAGGGTCCCTTAATCAGCTTTTATAGAAATAAGAATTCAGCCTTCAGGTTTGAGTCTTGATCATTAAGGCTCAGCTCCTTGTAAAACCTTTCTGAAGCAGAAGCTTTGTTCCTTTGGCAGGAGCTAGTTTTCAACCTGGAGGGTAAATCCTACCTGGTGGAAAGGGATATTTCTGGATTAATAATTCATTGCCAGGGTTTAGATGGTGTTGGAGAGATGCCTGTCTTTAAGGCATAGATGTGCTTTGGTTTTGAGAGTTCAGTTATGGGGAAATTTATTGTTTCTCCCTATCTTTCATCCAGAATTAAGTAATGTGGAGACAAGGTAGCTGAAAGCACCTCATTGACGACCTATGTCTTTTTAGTTACTGAAGTGAGAAGAACTGGTAGATAGCACCTTGCTAAATAGTACTGATTCTCACTAAATCTTACCCAAGGCATTCTGACTTGCAAAACAGTGGCTGTTGAAGAATGCATGAGTTAGGCAAGCTGGAAGAAAAAAAACCAGCCTTCACTTTTGAAATAGTAAGATTTAATTAGGGCAAGTCATTTCTTTGGCTTTCTTAATTTCAGTATATGGTTGGATTTTATTTCTTAATAATCTGTCATTTTGTAAGGGTGAGGAATGCAGTAAATGGAACTTCTGAGCTGCCAGCACAGACAGACAGAGGCCTTTTGCCCATGTTGTAGAGCAGTAAGATGTCTCATGCGGGCAAGAAGACTTAGAATTCCCTTTGAAATCCAGAAAAGGCACCAGCTCTAGTTCTTCCTGCGAGGTCAATGGAAGCATGTTTGATGAATGTTGTTATCCCCAAGTGCACCCAGCTTTTCTGTTTGCTTTTAACTTTGATGGTAGCTTCAGCAAACTGCCCATACAATGACTCTTTTGTTGTATAAGCAGATGAAGGACCTGTCTGGCACTCATATGGAGAATCAGTGGCAATCCTCAAGTTATAAACCACCCAATTACATACAGGGCTTGGGGCTTTGTTCTGTTGCAGACTGAAGTGTCTGTGTATTTGCGCTTGCTTTGTTTAAAATTGTAGAATTAGATGTAATGAAAGACTTCAGCTACAGACTCTTGCTCACTGTTGTAGACTACCAGTTATACTTTTTTTGAGGAATTCTTTGCCATGCTCTCAGAATTAAGAGTTCTACTGAGCACTTCAAATGAGGACAGAACAATCTACACCAGCCAGCTACGCAGCACTCTTTTTCCAAGGTCCCTTCTAATATCTTCCTGATAACAGCACTTTCCCTTTGTGAGGAAAAGGTCACAATGGTGGAAATGGTGTGTGGTTTTTGTCTTGTTTCTAAGCTGTGCTATTCTTTCCTTGCTGTTGTTGCTTCTGACAAGATGGTTGCCAAGCCACTTTGTCATCACTCCTGAATCTTGACAGAACGCAGGAGCTGTCCCAGATAACAGGAGAATACATCCTTCCAGCAAAACCTGAGTGACTTTATCCAATCCTGGATTTAAACAGACCTGACATGTTCTGGCCCTGTTTACAAACAGGATACTTCAAAAGGACTCCACCACAAAAATAGCTATGCTTTTTCTGCTAAAACCAAAATGTTTCATTTTGGAAAAACCGGCACCAAATGCTGATGGTATAATCAGTAATGAATCTTTGTAATGAGCCCATACTGTTTATTGCTATCTGTCTTAAGCCTGTATTGTGCTGCACATTGAAAGACAACATACTAAACAGCAACTGTCTGCTGGGGCTAGTAGACTAAATTCAGTCGCTATAACTTTGCATTGCATTATGTGTATAGTTGCTCTAATTGTGGGAGGAGAAGGAAGAACAATGAGTGTATATAACGAACTACTGGCATCATTATCTTCTGTCCACATCCCTGTGCTACAGCCAATTACATTAATGCAAATGGTAAGAGCCTCCTTTGATGCTCTTATCAGTCTGCCTGCAGTTCCTATGCCCTGATGAGTCCCAGCAGTCCATTGAAAGGCACACTGTGTGCATAGCTTATCATTTGGTGAAGTCATGATACCCCTTCATAGTTTCCTTTCTTCATGCACATACATTAGCAAAATATATCCCTTGTACTTACATGTGAGTGGTGGGATTTGTCTCTTTGGCTTTTGGTAACTTAATTCTCTGAAAATGGCATTTCATGAACTTCCCTGTGGATCTCAACCAGGACAACACAACTGTGATGGTATGTCCATGCTAAACAGCTACACTACCATACTGATGCTCTACTAGATGCTCTAGACTATGTTAGGCTTTCTTATTCTCTCAGTAATGCTGCCTTTGTATGCACAGGTGCCAATCTCAGAGTTGACACGATTGAATTTCAAGTGACATACTTGAACCTTAGAAATTAATTTCACTAGACAACTCTGGCGAAATGCAGTGCAGATCGTCAGTCGTAAGGCTTACACAAAGCCTTATCTGTCCCTTTGCTTCTGCTCCTACTAACCAGCAGGCAGCTGAGGTAAGGCAGACATGCTAAAAAGTGTAAAGAAAATCTAGGTTGTGTTTTACAGGCCAAATCTTTTCAAAATCACACTTATCTGAGACAACCATTTTGGATTGCTTGTTAAGCATAACTTTCTCTCCAAACTTGTCAAAATTCAACATCCAGTTGACTCAGGTTTCTAAAATTGTTTCAGAAGCTTTTAGAGAGATTATCAAATAAGAAGATTTGCACTGGCAAAATGATGAGACAAATATAAATTGAAGCATGGGGAAGAGGAAAAAATAGTATTCAGCAGTGCTTTTGGAGTGGTTTTTAGCTTGGCTTCTCATTAAAGTAATGTAAAGATCCATAGCACTAGAAGAGTGGAGAGAGCTGCCTTTAAATGGTGAAGACTCATCACATGCTGGTTTATTGCTGTCATTCATCAGAACCGTGTGCTTCAGTCCTGATTTTTCAACAGCCTGTGCTATTGCAATAACCACATCCCCAGAGAGGAGAGCTGGGTGAACCTAAATGTAGTTGCAGGCACTTCAGATGTTTTATGTTTCTAGGAATGAGACCTCGCACCTAGCTCTCCTGCTTCTGTGAGGGTGTTTTAACCATGGGGCTGTGTCATTGTGTTGTTCTGCTCCCATGGTGTTCACTTTCCATCTGCACTTAGGAAGTACCTTTGTCCAGATCAGCCTGATAGTGCAGGGAGGTAGGTACAATAAATTTGAATGTTCTTTAACTGAGAGTAGGACATCTCTCATTTTCCTGGCTGAATACTTTAAACTGTTAATTAAAGCTGAGCAGTGACAGCGTGACCTCCTCCTCACTTGATATACATGCTAAAAAATCTTGAGGGTGAACCCTGCTCAGTCAGCCATCTCTTTGCAAGGGCCTCATGTTCTGTGACCAGCTATGTGCTCAGCCCTCGTTTTAACACCTCGATGCACGGGAGAAATGGGAACTCGCAGACATTCACATACAAAACACCTCCTGTTAGTGGGGTGTAGGTGAGTTCCTGTTACAGCATGAGGATCTGGAGTGCTACTTTCTGAGATACCCAATTCCCCAAAGTGACTGTGTCAGCAGCCTGAACGTCTGGTTCTGTTCTCTGAATTGTCCGAGGTGGGGCTAAGGGCTTATCAAACACACTGCTCTCTTAATGCCAAAGAAGGCAGATAAAGGAAATCCTAGCTGCTGATTACTCACTGGATTTGACTTGTTCATTGTGACAGAGACCTCCTGAGGGAAGTGGTCTGAAATAATCTAATGCTCAACCTTAGGTGGGGAGGACCAGAAGTGGCAGAGGCTGACGTGGCATTTGGGGATGTTTGGGCTTCCAGGTACTAGTTGGCATGTGAGCGAGAGCAAGTGGGCTTGCACTGCTCCAGAGAGGCCTGGCAGCATGCAGCATCAAAGGAGGTTTTGTCAGTTCTTTCCTCTGAATGTTTTAGCACCTTGGCTTGTTTGCAACCATGCCTGGGGAAGAACCTGCTCCATTGCAGAGCTGAGAGTCCTCTCCAGCAATGGAGTGGGTAGTGCAATCTAGTCAGTAAGTGCCACCGTAGGAAGAAGAGACCATCCTGTTAGATGACATGGAAATGGGCTTTGTGTTTCAGAACAGGCTCCAGCTGGGGACCTGTTTTTTTGTCTCAAATTCAGTCTGTGGAAAAGGAGGTTTCTTTTGTTATGATAAAGGCACTTTCAAATCAGCGTTTGCTTGTCTTCTGCATTCAGATGTTTTAAGTGGACAACTGTCTTACTCCTCTGCTAGACTGTCCTTTCTAAGGGTTGTTAGATTTTGGAAGAGGGTGCCCAAGAAGGTGATTGAGTCACCATCCCTGGAGGTGTTTAAAAGAAGAGTAGATGTTGTACTTGGTGACGTGGTCTAGTGTTGGACCTCGACGGTTGGACTCAATCTTGAAGGTCTTTTCCAACCATAACCATTCCATGATTCCCTGAGTTATCAGTTCTCAGTGACTGCAAAGAAGACATCAGCCTTGGTTTCTCTGTTACTAGATGAGTTGGTGAATTTTCCTTAACTGTTTTGCTGGGCAAAAGAAATGATGTTTGTGGAGGTCTCTGGTTTTTTTCTGAGCAGGTGAAAACTTGCTGATTGAAAAAGTTACACAGTTCCATGGTAAAATTACAGAATAAATTAGGAATACTTGAGGTCTGTGGATTTTGACAATATGACTGGCTGAGAAGAAATTTAATATTTTGGGAGAGTTGGGTCAATATGTGAATTACTGTTTATACTGGAAAATAAGGCCCTGTGTCATTGGCAGGTTTGGTGTGTCAGAATGGTATATTTTAACTTTCCAGGAGGAGTATTGAGGCAGCATCTTAGATAACTATTGATTAGTGGGCAGGTAGAATACATCTCTCTCTGGAGTACAGCATAATTTTGAAGAAGAAAAAAATCTGAAATTACAAAACAGAAACAATAAATGTTTATACTGATCAATGACCAGAAGATTGGTCATCTCCAGCCCATGAAGTTCTTAAAAGAAGGGTAGGACTATGTCTGGAAACGTGATAGCAGACTTGATTGTCAGGAGGCATCACAGTGTTTTGCAGTGGAAAATGTTACTTTTGCAACTCAGTGGTGTTTGGTGGTGCTTGGAAGATAGAAGGATGACGTGGCAGTGCCTAGCAGTTGGCTGAATGGAAGTCATGACTCCCCTCCGAGCACTGCCAAAGAGCAGCCTTTTTTCTTCTGTGCTGGGAACTGTGTGTTGAGAGCCAATACTGCCAGATCTTTCAGAGTATTTTGCAACCCTGTTAGAGCACTGAGGGCTGTTGTTCTTGGACAAGATTTCCTTTGCAACAAAACAATTTCATGCAAGCTGAAGGTGTTTTTATCTCTCTAGTGGCAGATCCCAGAGTACTCTCTGGTAGTGTCAAGAAGCCACTAGCAAAGCTGCCTTGTGTTGCGCCCCAGGCAAATGGGCAGTAGATAGTGGTCTCTATCCTGAACAGATGAACAGGTAAAAGATCTGGAAAAGGCAGTTGCTAAGCTGGTCAGTAACTTGCCTAGAAGTAGACTGAAGGTCTTTAAATATTTCCGGGCTTCATCAATTAATTGCATCTAATAAACTTTCCTTTTAGCTCATGTACAAGATGCTTGAGCTTTTGGTGTTTTCCTGCATGCGGGTAACCTAGATGACTTCTAGTAGGTTCTGAAGAACAGAAATTAAGTTATTCTGTAAATCTGCCTCCCTAAAAGTAAGTTATATGTATTGGATAATTTAGAGCTTTATGTGGCACTAAGAGCAAGTGACATATGCGAGGCTTGAAAGTAATTCCTTTCTCCTGGGCTAGAATGCGTCCAGCTGACTTAAAATTATGCTGGTTTATCTTGACATTAAAAGAGGTGTCACTCTACAGAGAAGAGAGCGGATGTTTGGAAATATGAAGGCATTTTGAGTTTTTCCTGTTCGTTCTTAGCTCTGAGAACTGAACATGTAGGCAAATGGCAACACTTGGCAAGTGTAAATATACAGGTCTCCATATATTTTCTCTTTGCATTCTCCTTTTGTGTACTATATATTGTTTATGTATGGCAACCACTTCAGGGAGGAGCAAAGCTCTATGACTTCTGTACAGGAGATATAATAATGAAAAAAAAATCTAGACCATCCAGTTAGACATCATTAATTTGTCTAGCTCTTTAACAGCACTTCTGTGCTGGGGTGTCTCTCTGCTAACGGTGTGTTCAAAATCTAGTGATGTCTGCTCTCTCTCCTCTCCTCTCCCTTCCCTGTTGCACTGCCATAATGCAATACAACATGAAAAAGGGATCAGTGCAATTATTACAAAGATTCATGCTTGCAACAGTGAAGAACAAATAATTTCTGCTACTTGAGGTTACTCTGTCATCTTTTGCTCTGAAACTGAACTGGCTCTAAACTGAGTGTTCATTTTGTAATGTGTTGGGTATAGCCTTGTTTCCATAGGAAACAAGCATATGAGATGAAGCTGGTTCTGCATCCATTTTCCTTCATTCTTCTTTTCCCCTCCCTTTTTTTAACCCTTTAGACAATCCCAGCCAAATTTTACAGACCTGTCGAAGTCTTAAGGGTGGCTGTGTTACTGCAGATGTGTATCTGCTATGGATGTTAGAGATAGGGCAGAGCCCTGTCACACTGTCCTGGATGTGGGAAGAGCTTTGCTCAAAGCTGGTACTGTGAGATGTCACTGAGCCTAAGATGCAGATTGGCAGGAAACCACTTCCTTAATTCCAGTACTTGGGGAATTACATGTTTTCTATCAATAGGCAGCAATATCCGTGTCTGTAGCTAAGCCTCACGTTAGGATTATGTTTGCATGCAGTACTCTGTAGGGTGAAGATCTCCTGTTGGAAACTAGCCCGGAAGCCACTGTTAACCCCAAGGCTGGGGTCTCAGAAGAGCCTCCTGAGTCTGTGCTGTCTCTGTCTCATTCAAACAAATAAATAAATCCTCATTCCATTCTTCCTGTTGACAGTCTCTAAGTCTTGTTATGACATCTTTATTCTTTGGAAATGAGAAATACAGCTGAAGAGTTTTTCAAAGCAGAAGGAATCTTAGTTATACTCCTGGGCTTTACAGTCTCATCTCCACGATGCATAGCCTCCAAGTGATGGTTTTTGGTCTGTTCCTTCCCCACCTCTCTTTTGGTATTTTAAATAATGCTTGTGATTGTGAGGTTTTCAGCCAGCCTTACTGTCTTCAAGTGTGAGGCACTTGCCTTGAAAACCAAACCTTTCTCTAAAGGTAGGAAAAAAGCTGTGACATAAAAAAAAAACAAACCTGTGGGATATTGTCTCCAGCTTTTTCCTCTTGTCTCTGCTGAATAAGAAGTACTTGGAGAGACATTTTCACTGTACTGTGCTTCGGGCCTAAAATGCTATGTGAATCTACAACTTTGTGAGGAGCAAGCTGGTTCCAGTTACAATGCCTGATGTGGTTTCCATTTTAACAGCGTTGGTAGCTCAGATGCTGGTGTGAGCAGGTCTGTAGGCCAATGTTTATAGTGTCTGTCAGATACAGTATGGTTGGGGCTTTTACTAAAGAAGCTGTTGGTATTTACTATGACCCAACTTTGTTTCCTTAACCTGCCTTCCTTGTGTGTTTTTCACTGTGACACCTGAAAGTCATACAGATCTAAGCCCATCCTAAGGTGGATCACAGAGGGCCTGAGAGAGACTTCTGTTCTGGACTGGTAAGGAGAAAGAAGCATCTTCCTTCAGTTCATGAAATCCCAGTTCTCCTCTTATTTTGATCTTTGCTTACAATTGCATTATTCTCATTCCCAGTCTATGTTGATCAGATCAATTTTCATCTCTTTTCCCATCCTGACCCCAGTTTCCTTATGTCCTACTTATGTCACCAATCCAGCTGCCTCAGGATGCCCAGGCTGTGATGGGATTAAGCAGCCCCTGTAAGAATGTAAGCTGCAGTAACAGGGCCATGAATTTTGAAAGGCAAAATTGGGGTATCAGAATTGTCTTAAAATTGAGGCTAGCAAAAGCTTGGTGTGTATTGGGATTGTTCAGCAGGGAGATTGTCCATAGCCAATTGTACAGTTGCTAGAGCACACCCTTAATTTTTACCTTTCCCATTAAGGGAAGGAATGTGAAGGAAACCACTCAGGATATCAGTGACAATTGGTTAAGTGCTCTTTTTTCTGATGATTCATCCCCCTACCTGCAATTGGTAATTGTATCGAGGACAGGCAAACTTTCTTAATCCTGCAGTTGGGGTGAGACATCATTCTGGTACTGCCTCCAGATAGATGAAGTGCCCTGAGCCCCACATTTATACAAAGTCATCCCTGCACAACGGTGAATGGGAGACCAGATTCTGCATAACCTAAACAGCCTTTCCTCCTCTGTCTACTGGGACACAACCTGCCTTGCACAATCTTATCCACAGCTTGCCCTGTTGTGTAAGACTGTGCTGATCTCTGCTGATGGAGAATCACAGTGTTTCACTTCAGTCATGGTGGTGATCCTTTGCTCTTAGTCGTAAGAGGAGGACAGATGGTTTCCTCCCTTTGGACTCCCTGGTGATGGCCCTAACAAAACTCCGTCTGGCCCCTAGTATTCTCCTGTGTGCTACACCATAACTCAGCAGGGATGTCCTCAAAGAAAGAAAAAACTTCTGGTTTTGCCCAGGCATGTGTAAACTGTGCTTGCACGTGCTCAACAAGTTGCGTAAGTTGCTTGTCCTTGATCACTGGTACAAACAGAAGTCGCTTCTTTCCCACAAAAGAAAAAACATTCTTGAGATGCTTCTTCTCTACTTCCACGGGCAAGAAGCTGGGGCTTGGAGAGATCCTGTGACTTCTGTGCTGTTTTTCTGACTGAGCAGCAGCAGGAGAAAGAAAGGCTAAGTCTTCTGACTTCCAGTTTCTCACCATTTGTTGGAGCTTTGCTACATGTCATGCTGCATGCCCTCATGTGAAGTTACATCTTGATAATGCCTAGAAAACAACCTTACATTTGGACCTATTTGCAGTACAGTCTTTGTCACACCTTGGTGACTGCCTAGCCATTTATTCATGACTCTTGTCCTCTCCTAGTTCACAGGAAGGTATTTATTTTCTCTGTGGTTCTGCATCATTCTTCAGCTGTTATAAGCATCCACCTCAGAGACAGTGCGGTCTAGTGTGTTGGGGGATCCCCCACACCTCAGAGGCAGTGCGGTCTAGTGTGTTGGGGGATCCACCAAATGATATTATTTAAGCACGAAAAACTTTAAAATACATTTTTCTGCTGAATGAGCTAAATGGTTTTTTTTCTTCAGAGTCTTTAATGACTATGCCTCTTGAAGTTTTAATGGAGAACCTGCTCTATATAACAATTATATTGAATTTTCAGAGAGAAGGTCGTGGTTTATTTAAAATGTCAAAATGTAAAGTACACTGACATTTTGCTTTATTTTTTGATGAGTATTGCTCTGTTTCAGCTTTCAGGGATCTTTTAATTTCAGTGTCACTATGGCTGGCTCTCAGCCAGCTTTTGCAGTTTCAAAGGAGTTATTAAGGAGAGCATCCTGAAGATAATAAAATTTATGAGATAAATTAATAACAATGTGGTGTAAAGCTTTTATTGCAGAAAGTTTGAGTTGTGTGCTGTTTGCCAGCAGCAAAGTCACTTCAGTGTAGCATATTCTGCATGATTGCTGATAAAAGGAATATGCACCTGACTATGGCACATCTAGTTTATAGCATGGATATTGAGAGTTTATCCAGTAATGAGAAATTAGCATTTTTTTGTCACTGCTTCTTGACCAAACTACATCACCCTAGTTCCTGTTATATCCTGTTACTGTAAGAAGTCAACTGTATAGCATAAGCAAAACCACAGCCTTGTTCTAAAGCCCAGAGACTTCAAATCTGGGCTTTCTGTTCATAAAAAATTAACATATGTAATTTTGCATCCAGGTGTAAATTTAAGATGATGTTCTGACAACAGGATGTTGATAATACAGAGGCCATAGCCTTCACCTTCAAAAACATGCAACCTCTCCATTTGACCTTCTAGTAGATGCTGTGGCTGTGCTTAGTGAGTGATTGTGGAAAAGAGAAAGCGAGCACATTTTTTAAACTATGAAATGGGGAATGTCTAGGAACCCACATCACTTCCTGTTGGTGTAATCAAATCAAGTGTCTATTAATACTGCTGCAGGGAAGGAAAATGGTGTGTTGCTTGGGGATGTCAGTGGAGGAGCAACGAGAGGTCTGTGCAAGAGGAACTGTGCATCCTGTTCCAACACCCCACCTCATCTCAAGGTAGTATGGGCAGGTCTCCCTACATGTGCCAGAACCCAGCCTTGCTCAGCAGCCATCTCTTCTGCAACGAAGGGAATGTGCCTGAGGATGATAACAGCTTGTTTGCGCGTCTGTGCAAAGTAACTCGGATTGGTTTGGTTCGTAGTCCCAGCTGGGAAAGCCCTACACAGATTAATTCACTTTGTCATGGTTATGTTCGGGCTTACCTCATGTGTAACACATTGTGTGACTCCACCAACTACTTCTTGCTTTAAGCTGGGCCATGTACTCATGAATTAAAGGATCTTCATGAAAAATATTAAGTCTTGATTAAAGTGGGTCCTAAATGACAGTTAATTACTGTTGTCCCCTGTAAGCCATCACAATAAGGAATTACCTGTGTGGTAAGGAGGTGCCTTTTGTTTCCAGCTTGAATATCTTGTTTCTCAAATTCTAATCACTGGAATGTTTCAGTGGAAAAAAATTCTGATCATGTTCTGCCTTTAGCTGCGTGACTAAGAGCTCTGTGCCATCAGATCTCTTTTCTGTATATGAATAATTGCTTCCCCATCTTGCTTTTGTTAAGCTGTGTAAATGAGCTTCCTCGTGATCAGTTCTCGAGATCAGATCACTCTAGTAACTTTTCCTTGAAAACATTTCCTGGTTTGGGGGGGGAGGGGTGGTTGTGGTGGTGGTGGTGGTGTTTGTTTGCTTTGTTTGTTTGGGGGTCTGGGGGTTTTTTGTGCCAGCTGGGTTTTAGAGTAGGATGGGTCCTTCTAGTAAAAGGATGCCAAAGTAGCCAGGGGCTCTGGGCCAGACACAAAACCTAGATTAAGTCCAAATTTGCACTGCAAGGAATAATACGCATAAGACACTTGTCAGAGTTGAGACCATTGGTGTGTGGAGGGGTGAATATTACATTTACAGGATAGATCATATGTGTGGTGGTGTTTTTCTTAAAAAATAAGTTTTATTGCATCTTCTGCACCCCACTTGGGGAAGATGTCATCTGCCTTATCAGTTCAGCGTTCAAACGTGTTGTTGCTTCAGCTGCCTCTGGGTTTCCAGACAGTACGTGTTTCTCATTGTAATAAAAAGTTGATCAGATGAACTGTTTCAACTTGTTGAAGATGCCTGATTTACTAAGCAGCATTATCTCCACATTCTTTTTCATGCAAGGTTTTGATTCACAGACGGCTTCAGACAGCTCTTAAAAGGCACAATACTGATCCTGGTGAATTTGTGAAACTGTTTTATATTAAGTCTGTGTGTGGTTGTGAGTCCTATTTGACAGGCAGAGAAAAATCCTAACGAAAAACCTACTTGTCCATGTCCCAGTAGGTTTATTGAGGAATAAAAGCAGTTTAATGTTGGTTTCTAGCATATTGTCACAAATATACAGCTGGAAAAAACTGTTAGATTTTTTGTTTTTTCCTTTCTAGCTCTCTGCTGGCAGGTGGTCATTTGCCCTATGATCTTTATCAAGTATGGAAATGTGTGGGTGATTTCATTTCCAAACTGATTCAGAAGAGAGCTTCTACCCACTCAGAAATGACAGTCAAATGGTTTTATTAGCCTTTGAGTTGCATGAACTTCCAACCCCTAGTGGCTTTGAGAATTGGTCTTGGAAACAAAAAGAAAGGCATTTGGATGTTTGGCTAAGTGATTGGAGCAATTGAAGGTGTTTTTGTTCTTCTCCTCCCCCTCTCTGTCCTCTGCCTAAATAAAGGAGCTACTTATCCCACAACTATATTCTAGGCTTTTAAAAATCTCTGTGGGGTAATAAGAGCCAGTGCTGCCTTTTATGTGTGAAAATAACACAGCAAACAATTGATTCTAAATTAAAGTTTGGAAGAATGAGTCAAATCCCTGTAGAAAAATAACGTGGCTGAAAATGCTTCTTTTGTAACAAGGTGATGTCAGAATTCAGAGTTCTGAGTCAACGGAATTGTCATCAAGTCAACAAGAAAGTGCCAGACAAATGTGTCGCTTTACTACTTTCTTGCCCTGCTTTCATTGGTGATGAGGTTTTTCAAAGAGAAATATCTCCTTCCTCCCTGATGCCAACTTATTTCTTCTATGTTTCCATTTCATTCCAAGCAACTTGCCAAGCCAGCTAATTGGAATTAATTTCCTAAAGTGCTAATATAAATTGTAAAAATGGCAATGATAAGGGGAGACAGAATCTTTGACAACTGTTGCAACTCTGGTTCTTATTCTGAGAACTAGGAGAAAGGTGTTTTGTGTTAAGACTAGGTAAGTAGGGTGTTGAGCAGATGGTAAATGGCAGTGTGCTTTTAATAGGTCTTCAAAGGAAGATTTAATCCTGGTTTTATGGGTAAGGGAAGACATGGACACATGAAGCCTTGCAGCAAATTAAGGTTATGGCTGAGATTCCAGACCTATCCTGCGCTGTTAGACTCCATGGCTTCCACTGATCTAATAATTGTTTTTCCCAAATCCAAGACTTTCCATGAGTAGGTTAATCTTTCCGTGGTGGCCAAATACTGGGGAAAGCTCCTGGAGAGTTAGAGAGGTAAGTATAGTCCTGTTCATAGGGGAGCTGCCCAGCAGGGAGAAGCTGGGGCTCTTCAAGGCTATGGAATTTCACTAGATCTTCAGGCTTTCTCTGTTTCACATTGCTGTACTCAGAAAGTGTCAGGATGAAAAATATGTTCCACTGGGAAGAAGAAAAATGAACTTTCTGGCACTGAAATAGCATGCCTTCTGCTGTAAAATCTCTCTGCTGAGATTTTAGAGATTTAAATGAATGTCTTCATAATTGGCAAATAAAATTCTGAACCCTTCCTTGAAACATTTTTTAGATGTAAAAGTGGCCCTTTTACGGTCACGCCTGTATTCATCTTCTAAAGAAACATGGAAACCTTTCCAGATGTGAACTTAACAGCCCTCTCAGTTTAAATGAGGGTTGGTCTGCTCTCACCATCCATTGAGTTCCCCACATGACTTTGTATTCTTGTAATGAAGGAAGAGAGAAGATGAGTCATGGGAAATATCACTGCCCCTTAGAGCCACAGCTGGCACCCAGGAGGCTGGATGGCACCCAGAAGTCAGCCAGGAGGAATGAAGTAGTCAACTAAAATCCCTCCTAGAGTAGAGCTGGAGGCTCTTGCTTTCAGGTCACTGCCTTATCCTTGTGCTACACTGTATGCCTGCTCACAGCTCTTTGGAGTGGCGAACAGGGAAAGGGGCAGTATCTACGGCTCTGCTGTCATCTCCTTCCTACCTGCCACCTCAGATTCTTCTGAGGCCCTAATGTGCATGGACTGCTGTTCCCTGCCTCCAGCCTGCACTGTGTGAGATGGAGATGGGAGACTGGGGATGATGGACAGGCTGCTCTCCTACCTGCTGCTGGCCCATGGTCTCATCTCTGCCAGGGCAGATACAATCTGGTGCTCCTTTGTTCTCATTTGCATTAGGTGGATCTTCTGGCTGGTGTGAGAAGTCACAAAATACAAACTGTTAAAGCTGATGAGGAAGCGTTGCATCTTTTAAGGAGGGGAGCCAGCCCCACTTCGGTGAAAAACTGTTTCTTGACCAAGGACACCTAGCAAGACAGAGACAGGTTAAGCAAGTCAGAGAGTAGGAAAGCAAGTCAGGCTTGTGAGGCACTGAAGTCAAGTTATACCTTTGATTTTGCAGAGCTTTTCTAAAGCAGTTCTTTCCAGGTTGGCTGCGCTCATCTCAGAGCAGGGTGCACATTGCAAACTGTTCCTTGTCTTGGTATTTTATGATATTGTACAAGTTTGTGCCAGTCCCTGCATCCTGACTACACACAGAACATGTCCAGTCATGGTAGTATACAGATAGCTGCTAATGTATTTCTCTCCCATCCTTTATGCTGTTCCCTCAGATGAAAATGTGACACTGAAAAAGGGGCTGGTAATTTGAAGTACAAGCAGCTGTATAGGAGGTGCAAGATTGGACCTTAAGGTGAAGCTTACAGAGTTGTCAAGGACATGACGATGCTGTTGTGTCTACTCAAGTATTTCCTTTTCCAAAGTTCAGACAGCTGAAATGAAAACAAATTGTATGAAAGGAGTAGGCCACATCCTGATGAATAATGAAACAGCTTGTCTACCTCTTTTCCTCTTTTTTTTTTTTGACTGAAATATACCATTGCTTGCAATTGACAGCAAGTAAAGTTCTTCCAAATCGCAATGGGAAGGACAGCAATAAAGTTAAAATTATTAGCTGTGTTGTGCAACATGTCACTGCTGCTTTGTGATTATATTTTGTATGCATTTCTCTCAGGTGATAGTAGGACTTAAATTATACAAATAACTAGTATCCTTAAGCTATAAAGCATGTATTGCTGGTAATTCTGCTTATCAGCAGAGGACAGTTATGACTTGATTTATTACTTTAACTCAAATTGTTTGGCAGGACTGCTTAAAGGTATTATACACACTTGTCAAGGCCCCCTAAATTATGAGCATCATAAACCAAATCTTTTCAGTTACTGAGAGAAATAATTGGAAAATGAAAAGGTCAAAATTATGGTATGAAAAAACATGAACATATTTTAATATGTTTCATGTGCTTTGGTGACTGGGCCATCCTGATATTTGCTCATAAGCCACAAAACAGGACTGGTCCTGTTTGGGGAATAATTCACTGTAGTAATTTTGAGAGTAGCAGATATATCTCAGACTTTTTATATGCTAAAGCTCTAAAGATACCCGGTGGTGGTTATGGTACTAGGACCATACCTGTCACTGTAATTCCAAATGCAGAGATGGGAGAAGGATGGGAAGGAACCAAAACACCCTCTCCTCTCAGTTAATATGGAATTACATGTCTGTTTCTATAGGTTTTGCCACAACATGTATCTTGATTAAAGTCTGTGTTGTCCCATGATGCACAGTGCTCTCCTAAAGTTTCTTCAGTGTGGCCTTGAAAGGAGGAGCTTGTAAAGAATGAATCTGCTGAGGTACAGTTAGTTCCTATTATTTCTCTTTGAAAGCTTACAAATACTGAGTGTTTTTCCAAGAAAGACTAGATGGTACTGCATTGGTTGTAATCAAATTCTGTGAAATGGAATTTCTGGCATACAGTAGAGGAGTTATTTCCACAGGATCACTCTTAGTTGAATGGAGAAGTACTGCAGATCAGCAGCATGTTCTGCTGGATATTTTACTTCTCAGGAAAGAGGTTTACAAGACCAAATCTTTCACTACTGTGGTAGAGAGGGTATCTGAGCACTTCTCTTATCAGTGGTGTTGAAGTTGTAAAGTCAAATGGATTTGCTTGCCAGTGACTTAAGATTCATTTGTTATCATACAGACCATCAACAGCCTCAAAATGCTGACAATTCTGGTCACTTTGCCAGTGGATAATCTGCCCGTTGGTTTAGTAAACTGTAGTTGCAAACCAGTGCGAGTGTGTGTGCATGCAGCAGTACAGCGATACTGTTAGAATACATGATGCAGAGAACTATCAGACACGATCTGTGAAGCTCTCTGGTTCATTCTGCTGCATGTTTTCTATGTTATTTTTTCCATTGGCTTTCCTGTCTCTGTGAGGTTTAGAGTTGTTGAAGGCTGTCTCTAGAGAAGGAAAGCAAAATGCACGTTCTTTGTCATCTTTCCTTCAGTAAATGCACCATCTTCTGTGCACGACCAGTCTTAGCTGGTTACTTCGGAGCAAAATCAGCTAGTAGGATAGAAGGGGACTGCAGTGATGAAGAGTAGAAGGGAGTAATTTTTAATTGAGGCTTCTCTCTTACCTGGAGAACAGATAGCTAAGTCCTACAACTGTAGTTCAATGAAGCTGGGGCACTGGGTTTTCTGCTAAGCTCTCCCACGTAGAGCTGTGAGGTGAAAGTGTGGTGTTTCAAATGCCAGTGGAGAATCTGAAGGACTGAATAATTCCTGAGAGTGTCCCTGGACCAGTTAGTCACTATGTATAAACACATGCAAGCATGTAAAGTTGCATTGGGCTACTTTTATCAGAATGAGACAGGGAGCTTGTTGTCAGAGAGATCAGAACGTTCAATGACTAAGTTTTGTCAGTGAAAATGCAAAGGAATACACTGTTCCATGAGACAGATTGTACACTTAGTGGCCTTTATACTGCTATGATAGAGATACATGCCTTGTAATCTGCGTGATAGAGATAGATCTACATGCCTTGTTCTGTTTCAATATGTAAGATGCGAGACTCCGAGGATCAAGAATAAGTGTTCAGCTTTCTCTACTTGCATTTCTTTCAATGTAATATTCATCTGATCTGGAGAATTCTGAGATTAATGTACTGATACCAAGAAAGCCTTATAATGGACTCCTCTGTCTCGCTCGGCAGTTTAATCAGTGCAGCAAGATTATGTTTTTTTACTCCTTGTTTTGTCTTAGGTCTGGTTTGGGGGTTTTTGCCAGTGTTTCTCTGGGTTTATATCTGCCACGTTTTACCTGGGGAAACTGTCTCAAAAGCCATTTCTAACATCATGTTTACAAAGGCTCCCTTGGAGGCATAAGAATGTTGGCAGCAGAAAAACAAGCCAGAAACACGGGTGTATCTGGAAATGTACTAAACCTGAGAGTCTGCCAGCAAACAAGCCCACTGGATTTATTGCTTAAGAAAGGAGAATCCTGAACACAAACAAGCATCCCAGGAATGGACTGGCACATCATTGCAAGGAAAGGCACAAAGTCTTTTGGGTATAAATTCAGTAAATTCTTAACTGCAGTACTGGACTTGATGATTAAACTCTGTCCTCTTTTGCAATGCCATACTTTGAAGACTTTGAATGGAAAAAAACTGTGACCCTATAAACTTTCTTTCACACTGTCATTTTTTCATGAGCACACCCCCACCCCCTCCCTTTTTTTTTTTTTTTTACTAGTAAAGAAGCTAAGTGGATTTTTTTAGTTGGTTACTTCCTTGTGTGTTATTATCTATGCTCATAGTTTTGGGTGTGTAGCTGAGCTGACTGATCCTGCGTGGGTGAGCCAGTGCATCGAAGAATCCAATCCAGACCTGTCATTCATATCAATGGTCCTGACTGCCCCAGCTTGAAGCCTTTACAGCTTGCAAGGTGTGTCTATGTAGCAAAGAGCGGGTTCCCCAAGCTTTTATCAGATAGCTTTTCTGTCTTGGTGCCAAAACTTTTCTGAAAGGAGCTTTCCTGACTTTCACCAGGAAAAAGCATGAAGTTGTTGCTATAATATTTTACCAATGCAGAGAACATGAAGATGCTGATAGAGGGAGAACACAACAGGGCTGAGCATGATTCTGGAGAAATCTGAGTTGGTAGTTCTGCCACAGACCCCTCCTACCACTTTGGACAGTCTGCTTTAAAATCTTTACCTTTTTTCCTTTTGCTTATTTAGACAGTGAATTCCCCAGACCATGAATGACTGCACTGATATGATATATTAGGAAAAGTTCCTGATGTTGTTTCTGTCTCTTGGTGCAAAGATAGTATTGATATTTTATTATTATCCACAGGTGACTGTGAGAGAGCAACATAACAGAGACCAGATTGGCATTTATGGAAATGTTTTTCAGAAACACTTGGTTTTGACCCTGCTCTGCTCCCACTTGAAGCCAATGGGAGCTTTGTCTTTTACCTAAATAGGAACAGAATTAGGCTCAAGGGAGTGAATTTTAAAACATTGCGGTTTTGAAAGATGAAGCCCTGATGGTTCACCTTGAAAGGCTGGAAGACTTCCTGCAGTGATCTACTGATGTGATGGCACCATTTTCATCCTCTTTAATTTCTCTCATTCTTCCCCACCCATCTAACTAGAACTCAGAGAAATATTCACTAGGATACTAAAAATGTGGTTTTAAAGGAATAAGTAACCCCTGACAATGCTAATTACACCCCTCCCCAAACAGCAGTTGCATTAGAATATAGCTTCTTAAAAGCCATCTCTCCTGTCAGTTTTCAATGTTGTTCTACCAGTGGCAAAAAATAAGACTACTTAAATGTAGTCAGTTGGTTGCAATATCTAGGTATAATCTTTACTGAACTTTTATGTAGCAAACTTCTTACCTATTTACAGTAGGGGCAAATACAAGTGCAGTATGTCACAGCACACATCAAGGATGATCAGGAAGAATTATGTGTTTCTTTGGGAACTACAAGTTTTTTACACTGTTTAAAAGAAACACGAGGTGGACCAGGACACTTTTTTGGGGAGTGCATGATAATCTAGTTTCTGATACGGTTTTGACAGCATTGCACAATTACCAGTTACAGCCACGCAAAGCTTTTTCCAGTACTTGGCAGCTGTGGCTGTAATTTATATTAATGACTTTGTCTTAATGTTTGTGAAATGTATTGAACCAGCCCCTCTGGCAAGTGAAGTGTAACTCTATTTACACAGCACGAACAGCACAGACAGGAGCAAGGAGGCCGTCTCCAGGTGTCTGTGACACAACGTGTGCTCACCTTGACCTGGAACGGTGAGCCCTGCAGCTTCAATTTCTACACCCACGCACAACTTGGCCAGCCTTGCTAATAAGAATGCCAGGCTTTTTAATGGACAAATTGCCAGGGAGAAATAGGCCACCAGACCAATGTCAGAGATCAGCTGAGCTATCCTGCAGCTTGTTTGCACAGAGGAATTGCACTGGGCAGTTCTGCATCAGGCTGCCCAAAAAGCCACTTTCTGGGATTCAGCATCCTTTTTCCATGTTGTGGGGACATTTTCTTTCAGAGGAAAACGTAGGATAAACACACTTGAAGGAAAGTGCAAGACATTGTTTATATAAAGTGTGTTGCCAGCAGTAATACAAGTCTATCCATTTCTCTTGACAAAGTGCAGTCTCTCATGAGTTCAGTGCGTTTAAAGAACATATTGTGCTGCACAATGTATTAAAGGTTTCCATGGAAATATCAAAATGCAAAAGACATTTCCTACTTTTTAAAAAAGTTTTCTTGATGACCTTTGCCTATGAAATTTCAAGATTGGAAATAAGGGAAAAAAAGTTAAAATCTGAGATTATTGGAGCTTCTGTAGCTCTCTGGGTTGTTAATTTGCAAGTGTGTGCTGCAAATAACTGCTCACTATATTCAACCAGATTCTCATTTAATAGAGCTCTGCTCATGTCAGCGGAGTTCAGCCAAGCTCATCCTTTGTATGTTTTTAGTTAATCTGTGCTAAAAGCATCCTTTTCTGTGGCCTGCACTGGGGCTGTCAGCCAGTGTCCCGCTGTGCTATTTCATCCACTACTTGAATGAGTTATTGATCCACAAAACGGTGTTATGTGGTGTAATTGTCCTCAGCTCCTTCACTCAGCCATTATGATATGAACAGGTCACCCAGTGTTAAGAACATGGGAAGCCCCGGGGTAGACTCAGAAATGCAGATTCGAATTTTGCTATGGCACAAAAGGTATCCAGGTTGTTAGGTAGACTTGACATCAAGTAAAGCTTTTGGACTGCAGTGATGGGCACCGTGCTGTGAGGCTGGTCTCTGGATAATTTTTCCCTCACTTTGCCATGTCCCCTGCCTTCCCCTTCCTCCACCTGGCAAGCACTTCTCTCAAACTTCATTCCTGTACTGTGTTAGGATGGTGCAGGGTGGTGACTGCAGTAACGATTCACTGAGCTTTAACTTTAGCAAGTACTGAAGCACCCTGTCATTGCTTTGATCCCTGTTGCCCACTTACTTCTCATCTGTTAGTCATATAACCACATATATTAAGCTATAACTTACTGCAGTTGACACTGTTGTTATTTTATAATCCTGTTGCATAGAGTAAGATCTTGGCCTGGCTAATGGCTTCTCTGCAGAACACTGATTCAGATTTCACTTGTGGGTGGTATTAAGGATCCCTGATAATTACGCCATATAACATCTGGCCGAATCTATTATTTGGATATGGTCTTGCATATTGTAAGGCCTGTCTCTTGCTCTCTTAGTCTATCTTGTGTCATGATGCTTTATCATCTAATTTTTGCAGCAGCGTTTCTAATGGAAAGCGTGTGTGGGCTGTGTGATGGGTAGATCTCTGCTGACGGCAGGAGGGAAGGCAATCAAATGTATTGCAGATTGTGCAGCAGCAGCAGATGATAATACACCCATTGTAAAGACTGACCAGCTGTTTGCATCAGCAGTGGCATAACACCACCTCGTGAAGATAAAGTGTGGGAACAAACAGTCCACTGCCATGAAGAGTGCTGAAGGGATGGGGAGTAATTATTGCTGTTTTTCATGTGTGGGGCAGTCAAAATTAATATGGTGACAAAGCAGTTAATTTTGCCTGGGAAGCTATTAAAATAACGAACCCAGCAGGAGCAGTTTGACCTCGCTGTACAGATGTTTCACTTGCCCTGTGGTAAAGAGACTGCCTGACTGCTCAAAGCAAGGATGGTGCTTTTGTTGGAAGCAATGAACGCCAGGTCTGCTTCGAAGCGATGAGCTGTTGGAAGCGTCTTTAGCACAGGCTCCTTTCTGAGCGCGTGTTTAACTTCATGAGAGAGAGCTATCAGGAAATACAGTAACAGGCAGGAAAAAATGCTCCTCAGAATAACACTTTATTATTTTTACCCAATGATGAGTTCCAGAAAATGCTTAGAAGAAATGAACTTTGTCAAACCTAAGGAGTGCAGAGTGGTTATCCTCAAAGAATGATACTAGCTTAAAACAGCCCTGTTTATAGCCACACTTAAAAGTGATGCTCAGAGGTAACTGTGACTATTGTGATTTTAAAGGATGAAAGGGAAGGACAAAAGTTAGCAATGAATTCCAACTCTGTCGTTGTTATTCCATCCTTTCCAAGGCAAAGATAGTGGATAGGAATCTACTCCCAGCATTTTGCATTGCTCACTGTCTGAAATGCCATTTGTACAGATGTTGATCGCTATTGTGGTTTTCAGCTCCAGTGAGGTTCTCTGGTTTTAGTAGCTTTTCAGTCAGCTGAGCTTCTCATGGAAAGATCTTATGCACTGATCAGGGAGCTGGCTGAAAGAGGACATTTGGGGCAAGCAGAAGCTAAATGTAGGCAAAACTAGAACACAAGATGAGGATGGGAGAGAGTAATCTGAGTTACCAGGTGAAGAGAAGAATTTTCCTATTGGTTGTAGCTATCATAAAGCTTGTATCATGCTATTCTTTATTGAAATTCAGTCAACAGAGCAGTGCTTTTTAAGCTCCTTTTTGGGTACATTCAGAGAAGTATTTCCTAAATAAATAAAAGAATAATCAACATATTTCCTTTAAAACCTTGAACTAGCAAGCAGGAATTTAACATTGCAGTTCATATTTTACCAAAAGATGCATCCTGCATGAAAATAAACAGGCCAGACCAGATTTCACAGGTCTTTATAAAGCCTGCCATGTATTTCAGCACAGGTTAATCTTCATTTTGATCTCTAATACAGCGAGGCAATCTTTTACCTCTACAAAAACAATACTGATCCTATGTTGGTGGCTTACAGATTTGGCTGGAACTTAAACTGAATGAAGCCTCTAGAGGAATGAATATATTCTTGATATACATTGCTTCTTGTATTGAGCTGCATCATTTATATAGGGAGAACTACTTACAGTGATTTTTTTGGGAGTGAATTTTTTAGATACTGAAACAACCTGAAAGGCACAAGTTCTAAAGTTGTTTTGAAGTTCTCAAATGTTTTTCAGAAAAAAATGTGGAGCCTAATTCCTCTTGCAGCTTGGTCAGCTTTTATATCTTGAAGTAGATTGATGTAGTGTATTCAGATGTTAAAAATATTGTAGTTGCTTGTCACTTTGAGGATGCAAACTTACCACCTTCTGGATGTCAAATAATAAAGTCCCACGGCTGAAACTTCTTATGGTTTCTCATGAGTCTGTGGTTTTAAAAGGATCTTTCAAAATGCTTTCATTTTTTGATTGATCAACACTGCTAAGGTCAAACATCATCAATCAGTTTTGATATCAAAAGAACTTTTGAACACTTAACAACCCCCTTTATCTCCCTCATAAATGTCCATTTCTGTCTGCAGTGATGTTTGTGACTTCTGGAGATGAAAGCTGTGGTCTTTTTATTGTTTAGAAAATGCTATTTGGTATTTTTGAGACATTTTCTTGACTTGTACGTGCTCTAGTAATCTAACTATATTTATACTGGAGTGGGTGAAAAACAGTGATTACATGTTGCATGTAAGTGAACATTTATCCCTTAACTAGAGAATTTAAATTGTTTGATAATCAGGGAAAACTTCTATTTGCAGTTTTAATTTTTTTTTTGTTTGGCTAGATATCTTCTAGATAAGAAAAGAAAAATTGTTAAAAATAATTTATTTAATTTAGAAAAGATTTGAATGCATTTGGAGTCGACTCTGAGATCAGTTTGTAATCTGAACTAAATCCTTAATGCCAATCTCTTTAATTTCAAGCCTTTCAGCTGGTTAAGATGCCAAAGATTCATAGACAGTAATCTTTTTGAGTCTAAAATTATGCAGGGATGGTAACAACTTTAGACAGGTAAACTTTTTGAGCATATGAAAACCTTGTTAAGGGCTCTGTGGGGTAGAAACTATCACTGTTGTGCTTAAAGGAGGATTTCTAAACACCATGCTGTTGTGTCCTTACTTGTGCGCCTCAGGACCCCAAGTGAAATCTTTGCTATCAGCAATATCAGAGAGAGAAACTGTGAATGTTCTCTCTTTGTTATGTTTTAAAAAGAGGAGAGGGAGTATGATAGGCAGAGTGTGATTTGCGTGGAGGTGGTAATTCTCAGTACCAGGTGTTCAGTACCTCGACCAGAGGCTTATTGGTAGTGGGATACTTTGATTCAGCGGTGCTTGTGAGGTCCAGAGCCACCTCAGTCCTGGTAGAACTCTGAAGGCTATTTAATAGTTGTCATCAGAACTTCATCAGAACTGCTTCTTGCAGACACAGGAGAGTTGGGCTGGTGTTTGAGGGCTTTGCTTGTGCTTCTCTCCAAAGGCTAGATGACAGCGATTGTGAGGACAAAACCCCTGGTGACAGTGAAGTGCATCCAGATGTGCCAGTTCTAGATGCCTGGCTCCATTTAGCGGTAACATTTTTTGTCTTTTCTTGTTTTGCTGAAGATGCAGCTTCTGTGTTCTGGTGATGAATGGTTTTGTCTCAGCGGTCTTGGAAACCTGCTGATTTCAGGGTGTCCAAATTCTGTATTGAATCAGAATGAGAACTGAACATCTACCCACTTCAAGGGACTTAGGACTTTCCAGGACCGCTCTTATTTTTAACCACATCAGGAATACATTTAATGAAGTATATAGCCCGAAAGGGCTATGCCTTTGTATATGCACCTTGCATATATGTAGTCAGATTTGCATAGACAGGTGTGACTATATTCCCTGATGCAGAGTTATAATAGTTTTTAATTGTAGCTTCAGGTTGTTGTTCAAGTGGCAGGCTGGATGAGTCTGAGCACTCTGCATTGTGTTTTTAAGTGCCATTTTGTTGGCTCTTTTGGATGAAATCCTTGCCCTTTGACACTCCTCCAATCTCAGACTGCTACTGAGCTGTAAATGCCCTAGTTCCTTTTGTGGCTGCAGCAGGATCCCTTCAGCATAAAAGCTTCAGAGGACGATGATTTTATAGGCAGAGCTGATGTGATTAGGGACATCTATAATCCATAATGCAGTACGGAGTCTGAGCAGTACTGTGGCCCATAGGACATCCTCCCAAGGTTACTGTTTTTTGGAAAGGCCCAAAGATCAAAGCAGCCAAAGGAGAGTGCAAGCTGTGCCAACAGGTGACACAAAGTCCTTTTACTTTGTCCTGTCCTTAGGCTCTGCATTGTGAACTGCTCCTCTTTATGGATGTCGAATGAAATCTTGCCCTGATTTCATTCCCAGAATAATGCATAATGCTGCAAAATTACATCAATTTCTGTCCAAAACTGTTGTGAAAGCCTTATCTGTGATAGCAGCTAGAGAGTACATCATTTAAAAAATTCATCCTGTGCACAGAAAAGGCAGGAGTTCATCTTGTGTTAGGAGCTTTAAAGTGGCTTGTGTGACTTCTTGCTATTTAATTAACTTAGTGTTTAAGTGCATGTGAGAAATCACCGTTTTTTTCTGACATGGGCTTTTTCTTTTTCCTCTAAAGGGCTGGAATATTATTCATGTGATAAGCTGTAACAAATCTGTAATGAGAAAGATGAATATAGAACAGTTCATTAGTTTCCTTTAAGAGCACCGATACTGGAGATATTTTGTTAATTTAGACTGAAAAATGATTCTTGAGCTCTGTGCAGAGAAGAACAATGTAATCAATCTCATGCCTTTGTGCTGGGCATTCCTTTCAAAGGCATCAGAGCACAGGACCCAGCTATTCTGTGACCAGAGATATATTTTTCCTTCTTCTCAGGCATCAGTTGCATCCCCTGGAAATGCCTCTGTATTCAGTGCACACGTTGAATTCCAGCTTTTAATGAAAACACTCCTTTCATGTGCAACCAGACAACCCTACCAGGGGCAGGCTGAAGTCGCGTTCTATAAAACTTCAGATCTAAACAGTGGGCTCAGAAGGGTTTTCCCCTATGTGAGCCTGTGACAATGCCATTCAGCAATAAAGGATAATGTTAGAGACCCACAGCTAATTTTGACAAGATGGTTATTTTTTTTCTTCATGCTCTGTGAGCAATTTGAATGCCATTCCTCACCCCTCTTTAAACATTATTTTTATTAGCATTTCCAAAATATACATTACAGGAGACTGTAAACATTACAGGATACCGATCTAGCTGTGATTTGATACAAACTAAAATTACCATCATCAGCAATAAGCAGAGACCATAAAAGGGAAACAAAGCAGCATTGTATGTTTGTGTAAGGGCAAGGTCAAATGTGAGAGCCATCCCAGCCTCTGCTGAGGAGGAGGTGATTGAAAGGGTGAGGCACTGGGATTTCATCAGGCTCCAGTGAATGTTTGGAGGGAAATAAAGAAGGCAAAATTCTAGCTCTGCTTAAAAGAGGACCATAATGCAGGTGGGACAAACAGCCAGTGTGGTATGTCAGGAAAAGTAAATTGGCTGTGATTTATGAAGGAGACAGTGTGACTTAATGTACAGGGCAAAGGCCTGTGGGAAGCAGAAGAACTTTGCCATGGGTCATCTTTGTTTTTGCATTCAGTGACTTGATACCCTGGGCAGGCCTTGTGACACTGCTTTGCAGGGCAGGATTCGTGCAGTATGCTCTGTGGATGAAAAGTATGTTGGGTTAATACCTGATGGCACTGCAGGCATCTGCAGCAGGCTGGGAAGGGATGGAGTTCTCAGGCAGCACTGCTCTGCTCACATGGTTCTTCTGCCTCAGGACTAGGGACCACATCCTTTGCAAAGGCACAGCTCAACCCCCTGAAGTTCTCTAATGCTGTGAGGTAGGAACCCTCAAGCTGAACTACATAGTCACATGCAAACCATTTAAAGGCAGTATGCAGGACTTTTCCTACCCACATGCTGTGCCACCTTTGCACGGGGTATGGAGAATGTCTGTGTGTGTGGGATGTCCCTCTGTGCGAGGGAAGATGGGGTGCATGCTGCCACTGCTGCTCCCACGAGCTCTTCTTCTGCAGTCCCCAGGAAGGGCCCAGGGACGAGTGGCTGTGGATTGTGATACTTGTCCTTGCAAGAAGCAGCTTCTAAGAGTTGGTGTCTCTGCACAGCCAAAGTTTTGACACACTTGAGTTTGAACTAGGGTTTAAAGAAATCTCTCCTGGCATGGGAAAGGGGAAATGCTTTCCTTCATCTTGCTCTTTCCTGTAAAACCACAGCAAGCTTTCCTGCAAGGAGAAGCTGATCCAAGTAGTTTTTGCTAAATAAACTACTTTTCAAGAGTAACTTTTTACTTCATATTCTGAAATAGATATTGCACTTTAAAACTATGTTTCCCATCAGAATAATGGCTTTCTGTGGATACACCTTCCAAGGGAGAATAACCCTGGAAATACTGAAATTGAAATAGCCAAAAAAGACACAGAGGGAATCTGGGAAAGCAAGTGACACAGACCATCAGCAGTTCCTTGCACGAGAAGCCTGATCCTTGGTGGACCATATTCCGCTGTTTATGCTCATACTGGTTTGCACTACAATGTCTCTCAAGCATCCTGTAATATGATGATAACATAATAATCGATAACACAATCATGTCTCTGTCTGTGATAGGTAACTCATCTTAAACTGCAATTTCATCTTTGTGTGCAGGTGTGCTCACAGATCTCACTGCCTGGAGGCCCTGTGGGCATGTTACCCGTGCGCTCTCTTGAATTTGCACTCTCTCTTTATTTGCTTACTGGATAGCTTGCTAGTCTTGGGATAGTAGATTTAAGGTCATCTTTTTCTGAACATAGGGTAAGAAAAATACCGGGAGAAGTCTGCATCAAATGGAACAGAAGGGATATTTTCAGGTCATTTGTTTGTGGCTGATTGATTGCCACTGCTCTTGAGAAATACGGCTACCTGAAGGCCTTTTTTATTTATGGGCAACCTCATCACTGCTTGGTTCATGGCTTTATTTTACTGCACCTGTCATCGATCCACCCACACCTCCTCCCACATGCAATCACAAAACACAGACCCAGATTGCATTGCAAACAGATACGCTCAAGTTACAGTTCAGCATGGTGCGGATGATTTGCAGCTACAGTGAGGTGGTCTATCATTTCAAGTTACTGGAAGTGTATGTTGCTGAAGGGGTTTTTAATTAGAGAGCAGTTTGGTGCAGCTTTACTGCCAGGCAGGAGTGTGTGCGTGCTGAGCTCTGTAACCCAAAGGAAGGAAGGATGGACTCTGGGTGCCTGCTCTGATGGCCTTTGAGCATTGTATCCAGAGTGTGAGAGGGCACAATGGTAGCCAAGCAGCTGCACCTACATCAGTGTAACTCACCCTTTACGGTCAAAACTCCATCACCAGACTCTGCAAATGTTGTTTCTTTACCCCTGGAGAGCCAGGGATGCTAGGAAATAGGTTGGAAAATGTACAGTGGACAATTGGTTTTACGTGTGGTCTGCTCAGATGGTTGCAGGTGGGAGGGTCAAACCCAAAGATGCATTACAGAGAGGTTAGAGACTGAGCTTTCCACTCACACAGATGTTCTATGTTCTTGATGGGTTTCCAAGGTCACTAGATTAGCTTAACCTACTTTCCCAAGACCTAGAAGGAATTCCATGTTTAAAATGTGTTCACTGTCAGTTGCAAGGTCAAGCTAGCCTAAGGGAGACTTTAAAACTGCCAGTGGATGTGATGGACAGGGGGGCTTTGTTTTATAGAACTGTCAGTAATTTATGTTAATTTGTTCTATCACACATGATGCCAACAAAAGCTAAAAAGAATTTTGAGATTTTTGTTAAATATATGCATATTCAGAGGTCTGGGGGAGATAGCTGTGGATTCAATCTGTTTATTTCAATTGTTTATCGAGGTTAAATCTGGTTCTTCTGCGCTCAAGTACTGTGTTATACTAATAATATACTCACTGTACTGACAATGGAGACAGGTGATTGATGCTGCCAACTTCTGTGGATGTCTTACAGAGATGTGCACAAGACTTATGTTGTTGATAGTTTGCTAATGTGAATAGATTTTCTTTAAACACTATAAAGCCTTCTAATTAGCTTGTAAATAGAGCACTACATTTTGAATAGGGGAAACATTAAATAAACCATAATATTTAAAGTAGAGTTTATTTCTGGCAATTACCCAGACTCCAAAGATAAATTCTATCTTATTAAATTACTGTGAGGGCCTATTATTGCTCGGCTTAGTGTAAGTGTATACTTACCTGTAGTCAAAGAAACAGGGGCAGGAGAGAACAAGAGAAGGGTGAGAGAATATGTCTAAGGAGGCAGGGCTCATGGGGGGCTCTTCAGAAAGAGTTTCACTTCAATAATATCAGTCCTTGAAGGTTGTTTGCATTGCTGCTTTGCACTGAATTGACCTCTGATTGTCAATGAGCTTTTGGTAGAATTAATTCCCCTTCTTTCCAGATGAAGATGGCTTTGAAAGCAGAATAGCTCCTAATTCTTCTGGACTGGGTCTGGCAGTTGCAGTGTATTGACACCATGTTTGCATCTGCTTCAGTCTTGAAGGAAGCTGGTGCACAACCAGTCCTTCTGATAGAGACATGGTAGTACTTCTGCTCCCTACAAATCCATGCAGAGGCTGCCACTACTGAAAATACTGGATTGTTAAATGGGGAAGGTGGGACAAGATGTAAAAGGTACTGGTAGCTCCATCACACGCTTGGAATATCTCTATTGTCACCTGTGGAGACCTCACTTAGAGGTCAGAAATACTTGAGTTGGGAAAAAGACTTAAGTGCACACTTTGGAGAAAATTTTAATTGCTTCCCTGCTCCTTAAGGAAGATGAGATGTAAGAATTTGTGGGACATGGAATTTTCTACAGTTGTATCAACTACAAAGTATCAGGTGGGATTAAGCAGGGAAAACCTTTGTGCAGTAGTGTAATTCTGCTTTGGCAACTCTGATTTCTCTGGATCTGACCTGCCTCTTCACACTTGTTCAGACCACCATATCTGCACAACTCTGTGTGCAAGTCTGGAGGTGTAAATGTGGGGAAGAGGGCCTGGCCCTTTTCTGGCTCAGTAGATGCTAAAAAATGCCTTTGAAACAACCTGGAGTTTGTTAGAGGTTTTGATGAGGAAAAGGTTATCCTTGAAGATAATTTCCAAACATATTCCAAAGGTATCAGATATGTGGACGTAGGATTGTTACCTGTTTTGTATAGTTGAGTGATCCCAGCTCATTGCACATAAAAGTAGTTGATATAAATATAAGCTCAAATACAAACATGCTCTGAAAAAGCAAGATAAAATATTAGAAGAACTGAGCAGGACAACTAGCAAAAAACCCACAAAACTCTTTCCCTGTTAGAAAATTGTGTTTTAGAAGCTGGGTTGCACCAAAAGGGAAAAAAAAATAGGAAAACACTTCTAGGAATTTTTTTTTTTAATTTTCTTTTGGTGTCATGGAACTTTCACTGAAATCAATAACAATTTGTTTAGTTGCCTTGTCAGAAACATAGACTGGCTGTCTTCACCAGCGTATGCCAAGTGCTGCAACTTGAAAACAGCAACCAGAACACAGCCACCTCTCTCCCTCATCTTTCACACAAAGAAACACAACATTGGGAGAGGTCTGGGGTTGTTTTTTTTTTTCCCCTCTTTGTGGTCAGCCTTGTGACTGTGAAGTGTCCAGCAGCATGGATGTGGTGAGTGGGATTTGTTGATGCAAAAGGTCTTTTTCCCTACAAAACTCCACCAGGTGCAGCCGTTATCCCAGGGGATACACAGGCTGGAGCCTCTCCATACTCTCCATCGTCTTTGGTTACGTATGTGGCAGTACCTGCCAACTACTCCACCACTAGTTTTGCAGTTCATTTAAAGAAATGCATGCATTGCTGTACCCTGTGTGGGCAGAGCCAATGCTTTTTTAGCTGAGCAGTCCCTTTGCAACGTTTTACACATTCACAGCTCAGCACTTCTCCTTCTCGTAGGTAACACCCGCCACAGACTTGTACATCTAAACAGATGCTTAATTTTTCAGTGGAGTAAATACTAACTTAATCTCTGCTTCAGACAGCTCTTGCTTACTCTAATGCAGAATAATTTAGGCTTAATATTGCTTGCATGATTTGAAAGTGAAGCAGTTGTACAAGTTAGGGTGAATAATTCATTTTTCAGAGTTCTTCTAAGGGGTACATGTTAATATTTTGAAGCTACAGCTGATGTTACAGAAGCCATTCACGTTAAGAGAACAAATTGGCACTTGGCATGCTGAAAAATTAACCCAATTTACAGCATGGGTGAAGATGAAGTCTCTGTGGCGAGAGCTATATTTAAACCACCAATGAGATAATTGTGTTTTGGCCTTCCATCACATCCTTATGTAGCGCAGATGTGACTGCTTTTTTCTTTGTAAATGAATACAGCTCTGAGAACTTCTAAAAATTGTGTTTACTTTTTCTAGATTTCATGCATTTTAATCTGTAAAGTCAGGAAATGTAAGAAATAAACAATATAAGGCATGCATACGTAATGTGTCATCTAAGGATTCAGCCACAAGATAAGGCAAAGCAAAGTCAGTGGATGCTGTTTGTACATGAGCAAAACTTTGGGACAGTTAGTGCAAATCCTGTTTCAGAGCAGGATGAGTATCTGCTGTGGGTGCAGCTGCTCATGAACTTAGTGACTGTGCAAACTGAACTAAGGGGAATTGTCGTCTTTGAATTTCTACTGTTTCACATGGAAGATTCAGGCAGTTGTGCAGGCAAACCAGGGTTGCTTTTCCATGATGTTAAAATAAGGCCCATAATCTTTGTGCCTTGCCCAACATAATTTTGAATGTGGGTTTTTTAACTTTATCTGTTTAAATCAGCTGCGGGACCTCACAGCAGTTGCTGCTCCTGCTATTGAGCTGAGCTTTCCTGAGCAAACAAATTATCCACCAAAACAATGTCTTTGTGTTTCTAATGGAACTGGAACAAACACATCTCTTTTGTTCCCTTGTTTGTGCATGATCTGTGTGGAAGATGACAGTGCAGAGCTTTCATCTGCTAAAATCCCTCCACCCGGCAGGCTACAGGAAGATCCTAGAAGTGCGCACCACCCTGTACACCCTTTTCCCTCCCTTCTGCCCAGCCTTTCTCTATTTTGGGGGAAATGGCAGTCCATATTTGGTGTAAGAGCAGTGGGAAGTTATTTGAACCCCGTGGCATGGTCTCACCAGGCCAGACCCATCCTGTCCGGCTCAGCTGAGCTGCCAGTCTGATGGCCATGGGATGAAAAGAGAGCGGAGAGTGGTAGGACATATTGGAGCATCCCCCAAGGGAACTGGTATTTGCTTTCTGTCATGGGTTTTCCTTTCACCTACCTTTCCTCTGCTCTTTGGTCTCATAGCTGCTCTTCCGTGGACATTGGTAAGCTTGATGGCTTCCTGAGCTGCTTCTCTTCACCTACAAGGGCTGTTGCTATGTCTGTGTTAAGGTTGTGTTTGAGCCTTGCCCCTTTCTGAAACTTCCCTCTTTGGGAGAAACTGGCTGGGATTGAAGCCATGGATTTATACATTTGTTGAGGAGAAAAGCAGTTGTAATACATACTCACTTGCAGAATTTAAGTAAATTATCTTTCCATGAGAACTATCCCGTTGGCTTAAGCAACCTGGGATACAGCTGCAAGGGGGAAAAAAAAGCTTTCTCCCTATAACAGTACCCCGTCCTCCCTCCAATGTGTCAGAGAGCACTTTCTGTACTCTCCATACCTGCAAGCATGCCCAAGATCCTGTTTAGCCAGTGCTTGCAGACAGGATTTGTGGAAGGGAATCTGTGGCTTGTCATGTATTTAGCACTACAAAATGCTACAAATCTAAGGGTTTCTGAGAAAGCTTTGGGTACCTGTGATGCATTAAGATACTCTTAATCTCCACATGGTGCAACTACATAGTAGCTCTGAATGCACCTAATTAAATGCTGATTTATTTCTACTTTAGCAGACAGGTAAAATTGGGCAGAAACTGTTAGTGAACTGCTCAAGCTCAAAAGGATGATGAAAATGCAGCTTTTGAGTTGGAGCTGCTGGGGCTCATCCACAAATTTGTACAGGTTTGTCCAAGAAGAAAAACAGCACGAGAGGAGGTGTAAACTGCATTTTCTGTTTGGTTTTGAAGTGGTACCTTACCTCTAAATTGACCTTTAAAAAGGATTCTGGGTATCTGAAACCAATAATAATAAAAATAAAGCAGTAGTTTTGTGAACCTCAACAAAAAGAGGAAAAAAACCAAAACAAAACACATTTGGGTAGGACTTTTTTACTGTTTGGTTACAGCTTTTTTGAAAAAAGAGGTGTCTTTGATTCACGTGGCTCCATAGGTAGTTAAGTGGCTGATTGCTTTGGGATTGCCCACACTGAAAAGCAGAGGAGGCTGAATTTGGAGAACGGGTTGTACCCTCACTTCTTACAAGAGGAGGAACAAAGAGAGGGCAAAGCAATATATGAAAGGCTGCACCACTAGTTGGTGACAGAACTGAAAATGTTGGGTGTTTGAATGTCTTGATCACTGCTCCCTCACTTCTGCAGTAGAGGGACCACCTCTAACTGATTGACTGAGCAGAACTTGTCTATGTGGCTATGCCACACTTTCGTGAAGGGTTGTATTGAGGCTCATTTCACAGAATCACAGAATCGTAGGGGTTGGAAGGGACCTCGAGAGATCATCGGGTCCAACCCCCCTGCCAAAGCAGCTCCCCAGCTCATATTGCCCAGGGAGGCGTCCAGACGGGTCTTGAATATCTCCAGAGAAGGAGACTCCACCACCTCCCTGGGCAGCCTGTCCCAGGGCTCCCTCACCCTCACTGTGAAAAAGTTCTTCCGCATGTTGGTGCGGAACTTCCTGTGCTCCAGTTTGCAGCCATTGCCCCTTGTCATGTCCCCACAGACCACTGAAAAGGGGCTGGCCAATTCCCCCTGCATGCCATACTTAAGATATTTATAAACACCAATTAGGTCCCCCCTTAGTCTTCTTTTCTCCAGGCTGAACAGTCCCAGCTTATTCAGCCTTTCCTCATAGGAGAGATGCTCCAAGTCCTTAATCATCCTCGTAGCCCTAACTCATTTCTCATACTATGGTACCTCTTCTACCTTCGCTCAGCCACAGTGCACTGGCAATCATTTATGTACAACGGAGTTTAGCAGTGGTTATGGTCTCTCAATGCTATTTAGTGGCTGCAGCTTAGGAAGGGAATGAATATGCTGTGATTATCTATACAGTGTTAGGTGTTGTCCATTAAATGCTGCTGTTGACTGCAGTTATGAGAAAAGCTGATTCCTATGTCTTGAAGTGCCAGTCCTGGGACTTGCCATTCAGTGGGTTATTGCTGTAGATTTCCACTATGGGGAGTGCTTTGAAGTTCCTACCTGTCTACCTGTGGGAAATATCAGATCCTCTGACAACTGGATGGTCCACCCAAGCATGGGAACTGATCTAATAAATAAGGATTAACTATATTACTGGTGGAGTGAGTCGCTGGACAGATTTGATGGCTGGGTACCGGATCTCTTCTTTGACCCTGAGAGTGCTGTTTAACTGCTCCGTGCCCATGGAGTAGCCATAATTTCTCTGTGCCCACAAAATGGGTATCAGAGCTATCTCACAAGACTAATTAATGTTGGTAAAGTGCTCTGAAGCCCAAAGGTAAAAGGGGTCATAGGCTGTTGGTGCTAAATACTGACATCTGTTTATTGATAATTTCCCTCAGTCGTTGTACCCCCATCTTATTGATCAGACTGTTTCTTGCTTGATAATTTGTTTGTGGGTCTGGAGATAGATTGCTCATCACCTATAAACTGTTACAATTAGTGATACAGAATACTCATTTTCTGTAAGGATTCCCTGAAATTGCATCTTTTTCAGTTTGTCCATGCACTTAATTACAATTTGGCACGAATAAAAAGTTTCACTGTGATGAACAACTGGAATAATGGGCCATCACTTATCCCTCACCAATTTGCTTAGTCAAATGTGTGATGTACAGTACTAAATGAACTGGACCTAGTGTGCCATGGATAACCTCTCCTCCCTACCCTCAACATATATTTCCAGACTGCCAGGTGAAGCCTGCTTGTTTCCAAGTAGAACTTGATGGGCATTTAAAGCAGAAGATTTTATAGATTTAAATATTTCTTTGATTCTTACTCTAATAGGTGATGATTAGAAAACAGTTGCTACTCCCAAATACCGTAAATATGCTCTAGTTGTCTAGAGATTAAAAAAAAATTCATATTCTTATGATGATGGATAGGTTCCCAGCTGGGGAAGTTTCAGGCTCCTTTGCAAGAACAAGGTTGGAAAGTGCAAAAGGCCTATCAAGCTGTGTTTCCTTAGCCTTTTAATCCCCTTGATTTCCTTTGGAGAAGCTATGGTTATGGTGTCCTTAAGCTGGAGGCAGATGGTTAAAATATAAACCATCTTCCTTGAGCTTTTCCCTTGTTTTATGCATAACTCTGGCTCTGCTGTACTTGTGTATCCCAGCCAGTAACAGCAAGGATCCAGTAGTTGAGTGCTGTTTATTTTCTGTGGCTGACATCATCAGCTCTGTTAGGTCTCTGCATGCATCATTCCCAGCCCTCTGGTCACACTGCTTCAGGGGAATGGCCAGGGGCTTGGGATCTGAAGGCAGATATATGTTACTGGTGCCAAAACAAACAAATAAATACAAGTCCCCAAAACCCACAAGCCCCAGATGCTGCAGTAGGTCATGTAACGTGATGGTGGGCTATGGCAGCTTCTATCTATGGACAGGAGATGCTGTGGTTTCCTCCATCTCCTTTGAAAGGGAAAAACACTCATTTGTGTCCTGCACAGCTGAGGCACAGAGAGGCAGAAAGGAAGTATCTGGCAAAGCAAGGAGTCAGCCTTAGCTATTCCAAGGATCAGATTGGAATCACGCTGCTAAAATATCCCTTGGATACACCTGGCTGAGGGGATAAGCAGAAGAATCAGGCTTCTGCCAGCCTGTGCCTGTGTGTGCTGCATGCTTCTGTGTGCCCTCATCAGAGGAGAGGGCAAATCGTTCCAAGTACGAGTTGTTTCATGATGCTGGATTGCATTTCTCATGGTAGATGGCAGATTATGGTACTGCAGGAAGATGTGTTCCCATGGTGACTGCAAGCTGTTGTACAGAGTCAGAGTGGAAACTGAAGGTCTCCCTTTCCTGTGGTCCTGCAACTTTTTCATCAAACATAATGAGCCCTTCGTGTTGGAATCATATTGATCTGGATACAGGGGCTTTTCAACATGAGGGTGAGGAGGAAGGATAACCTGGTGTGAAGGATAACCTTAGCTGTGAAGATGCTGCTGGAAACCACATGATGTGTGTGGGCACAGGGGACATTAGCATCAGAGCTGTATTTACAGTGCAGCTGTGGGCCATGCAGCTTCTGTGTTTCTGATTGTTTGCTTAGACTATGAAGTAACAACTCAACTAGTGTCTTGTCTGAGCTTGGGAACTTTGCACCCTGACCTTTATCTGCTTTAGCATTGTGCTTTCAATATCTTCATGGCTAAATTAATCAGTGATGCTTGCTTAAAGGTACGATAAAATATTGTGTGGTATGTGCAGCTAATGTTTTCGGACCTCAGCACACAGAGGAATTAAGACTTAACAATTAATCTCCCAGTGTCTCCCAGCACATAACTTTGGGATGTAAGGTCTCTGAGAGTAAGCTCTACATCACTGACATGCTGAGTATGGGACATCTACCTCCTTTCTGTAGGAAAAGCCATGGATGGTGTTTTTTTTCTCCCTCTGGAGGTTGGGAACTGGCATGTGGGCAGCCACTTCCCAACTTCCAGAGAAAGAAAAAAACCACTATCCATTGCTTCTTCACATCCAAGGTCTGCAACTTGAAGCCCTCTTGAAGGAGTGATGTGTGCAGCCATTCCTTCACAGACCTCAGACTCCAGGTGGAAGAACCAAAGGTGGAGTTGGGATTAAATTTCCCCTTTTACATGAAGAATCTACTAATAGGGCAGCTGGGCATGAAATGGCCCCTAGGAGGAAAGAAGGTGGTAGGAAACATTTCCAATTTCTGCTGTGGCAGAAAAGAGATTGAGATGTGGACTCTGCAAAGGAAAGTCATTGTGTCACACAGTGTGGAGGGGACTCACCTGGCCAGACATGCGAGTCTCATCCCTTTTGTCAGGATTAACCTTTTTCAGTTAAAATTGTTGTTCATTTCTAGCATTTATTTGTCCATCCTCCCTCTCATTGAAGGCAGCGTGCTTATTACACACCCCCAAATCATTCCTTTCCCACCACCAAACCCCTGTTCTGTGTGTGGTGGGATCTGACAGTGCTTTAGGAGTGCTGAGCTGCACTTTCCCGTGCAGCACTTTCGGACAGGGATTGATGAAGAATTCCCTCTCCCATTAACGCTGTAGTAGGGTGGGATGATGTCAGTGAGAAGTGTACACCTGCAATGCAACCTTGGTCAGGAAGATCTGCTTCACAAGGACTCCTCTGGCATCATCTCCCTATGCCATGTTCACTGTAGCATCCATGTCCTTCCTGCCTTCATCTCTGTCACTTTGCTGTGACCATACTTGTATTGTGACAACTTTTAGAGCTTACATTGGTCGAGATCAATTTTAAGCTCTCTCACATATTACAGCTTCTTTTAGGGTCTTGCTTTAGAAACCAACCACGGTCATTCTTTTGAACAGGAATCTTGAATTTAAGAGCTGTGCTTTCATGGTGATACTACATTTTGCTCTGTTCACATGTATTTTTCCCCCACAGAAGTTTCATCAGAACAGGGCCCTCCCCAGCCTGCCTTGGGAGGAATGTCTGAAAGAAGTGGAGTGGTCACTGTTCAAAAACTGAAAACTCTTACAAAGTTGTAAAAGGTTTAGTGCAAAACACTCTCACTTCAAATCTGTCCACCTACCTGAATCTCATCTTTCCTGTTTTTTGAAAACGCAGAGGAGGAACAAATCTCACTTTGATGAAATTGCTTCATCTTGTTCCTTAACCAGCTGAATAACTCACTATGCTAAAACCATGCTAGGGAAATATTAAAGCAGAAAGAGAAGAACTCAGTAAGTTGACAGTGATTTGTGCAGCTTGATGCATATGCATTTCTGCATAGCCTTGAATTATTGATTAGGTATTATTTCAGTAATTGATTTTTCTGCAACTTTATGCTGCCCTTAGAGAAACTTGCAAGAATGAAAATGTTAATTTGTATTGTTGAAACAGCTTATTATGTCTTTAATGGCTTTAATGAGGTGATCCTGCCCTTCTGTGGCAGTGCTGATCTCTGGAAAGTCAGTGCAGCTGATTTAGATTCTACTGATAAATATGAGAAGATGGGGCCGTCATTGCTTTTATACATCTCTCCCTCCAAGCAGTAACTGTTATGCATTTAATCAGATATTTTTCTTGTACATTTAAACATAGAATCATTATTGTAGTGTCATGTAAAGCTTTTGTCACTAACTTTCACGCAGCATTAAGTTTAGCTGAGTGGCTTTTAATTCATGTAGCAATTCCCAGATTAAATGCAATCGAAAAATATAAAGTATAGGTAATTGTATTACTTTAAATAATTGCTTTTTGGAATATTTCTGGTCGCTTCTGCTCACCCCCTCTTAATATAGGGAAGGAACTAAGTTTGGATATTAATAAGCATCAGATTTTCAAAGACAAAGTAGTCCATTTCAGAGGAGCATCAAACCAGTTGCACTCAGCCAGAGGAAAGATGCATCTAATCCAACATCCTGACTCAGAACATAGCTTGGTCCTTCACTTTCTTTTCCCAGAGCATCTGCCACTGGCTGGTGTAGAGCAGCAGCAGCAGTAGTATTCCTTCCCAGCTCCTGGCAGTCGGCCGTTGGGTACTACTCGAGCCAGAGGTTGTATCTGCATCATTGTATTTAATAGCCCATGATGGACCTTTCTTCCATGAGTTGCTCTAATTGCTTTTCTTTTAATCCATTTATGCTTTTGGCTTTTAAAACATCCTGTGGCAATAAGTTCCACAACTTAATTATATAGCATATAATAAAAGAAATAAAATTGGCCCCTCTCGTTTTAAGCTAACTGTCTGATCATTTCATTTGGTGCCCCCTATTTCTTGCTTCATGGGAAGTTGTTCCCACTCACTATCTCTGTGCTATTCACGGTACTCGACCACAGTCATGCTCTCCACAGTGATCTCTTTTGCAGGTAGAAAAGTCCTCCCCTAGATGGTACCTTCTTGTTAAGAAGCTGGTTTGTATCTCTGCTTTTATGTATTCCTTCTCCTTGGTTTTTTTCTAATTATCCCCAATCCATTTTAGAGCTGTGCACAGTATTGAAGAAGTGGCAAAGCTTTTGTTTATATGTGGGCATGATGTTCTCTGTTTCTTTTGTAATCATCTCTGACATTGTTTTTCTCTTTTACCATCCCCAGGCAGTCAATTTGATGCTTTCAGAGACCTCTGTATTGTGATTCCAAGATCTCTGTCCTGAGTAATAATGGGTAATTTAGATCACGCAACTGCCTGTGCACAAACCCACCGAGTTTTATCCATGTACAGCCCATTGCAGTTACTGACACTGTCTTTTCCAGTATCCCAAAGCAGCTCACTTGCTTTCTGCTGTTTATAGCATTTATCCTGGTATAATGGTGGAACCATTCTGAACGGGTGGAACTTTATCTGAAGGATTTTTGCCTCAGCTATTGCATGCTACAAAAACTGCTCAGAAAGGAAAGCCGCCTCTCAGGAGCATCTCAGTGATAATGATCACAGTTAACAACAAATTTTAAAAAATAATAATAAAAAGTAAAGCTTATGTAGCATATATATGGCCATAATATTGCAGTTAAATTCCTTAAATAAGCAGATGAAAAGTGGATGGAGGCTCCTTTGGGCTGTCCCTCCAAAAGGCAAGGCAGGAAATGCTCCGGGGCAGGCAGAGCGGGGTGCAGCAGGACAAAGGGTTCAGCCAGGGACCCTTCTTTCCTTCAGCTCCTCCCTACCTCCTGGTGTGCAGCCAGGACTCTGGTCCAGGTCTGTATCGCTCTTCGCTCCTTTTCTCTCTCCAGTTCTGTATCAGTGCTAAACCAACGAAAAAATAAATGCAAAGGTGAAAACCCATTTTTCCTGGCATTTGAAGTGCTGAAAGTGCTGAAAATGGCAAATTTGTGTGCTGTGACTGACTGATAGAAAGGCTTATCAGCTTGATAAAAAAGCCAAATAGTCTGTTTTCTCTGAAGTGTTGGCTTTCCAAGTAGTAAAGCAGTAACCAAATTTGGTACCTCAGAGGCTTGCATGGCCATTAGGTATTTAATACTGAGTAAATATTAGCTTTCATGGTCTGGTGGATTTGTGGTACTGTGTGTGGTTATCACTTTTTATTAAGAGGTATCTTTAAACATCTGTGTGATAAATAACTGCAGTGTTATGTCAACTTGTGTCTGTCATGTGAGCTCAGACACAACCAGAAAGGCAGTCTTTCTTCCATGGTAAACGCAAATGGTTTTGATGGGGTTTTTTTATTCCCCAGAGAAACAAGCAGACTCTTGTGCTCCACAGCTCGGTGTTTGTTGTCCTTCGGCTTCTTTACACCAGAGGATGAAAGCAGGAGAGGGAGTGTCTTTAGAATTATTGTTGCTGTTAATTTATTTTTCACCTGCCCTCATTACCGTCCAGAAAGAAGAGTTATGACTTCTTGGGTAGGAGTAGAGGATACAGGAGAGCCATTAAGTGCTGTTGACACAAGGTGACAGCAACTGCAGCTGGGCTTGCTCAGCAACCAAAACTAAAACTGATGAATAAATAACTAAACCTGAGACAGGCCACAAAGGAAAGTAGTGAAAAAGTCAGTTAATAAGTACAGGAGGGGAAATACCTAGCAAAGAGCCTTCCCTTTTACCTACCCCTCATCATTCCCAGAGCATCCACTGAAGATAAACTTAGAATCTCTGAATCTGTTTGTTGTATGGCCTTTTCTGTGTGTGAAAGTTGATAGATGGGAAAAATGGGAATGCTTTCATTTCCAGGTTTTGGGTTGCAGGAGAGGCACATTTGGGCATAACTGCACGTGAGAACCAAAACGGTTGCTGAACCCAAAGTCATTCAATAGCAGAGGAGCCAGCTAATCCCTTGCGGATGTAACTTGTATTGATCTCATTAATGGGCCTCTAACAATGAAACTTCCCAGCTGCAGATGGCTTACAGACAAGTGGAGAATACACAAAAGAGATTTACCTTGTTGACTCTATTCCATTATATTCTAATGTATTGCTATATATAAACCCAGATGGATTTATTTTTTTTTAATCCTGCAACCTTTGAACAACTAAACTGGACTTGAAAAAACTGGTAGAGGAAATTATTCATTAGATTATTTCTGAATCACTACAATTTTACAGTAAAGATGAGAAACTTTTAATATCTACATTTCTGAGGGATGGCACAGCTAACTTGTATTTCAGGCTGATAAATATTCAACATACCCTTTCAGACTCATAATAACGTGAAATGGAAAAGCATATGTTGAGAACAACTGCAAGGAAAAAATCGGCATCATTTCGTACTTCAACAGGTCTATATATAGGCGATGAATCATTTCACCCACCTCTGAAAAGGAATGTAGCCACTTACTGGAAGTATATTGCACCACTGTGTGACAGATCAGGGCAGGTAATGATATATATATTCCAGGCCACAGCTACAAATCACGGTCAAAGATGGGTCCTCCTGTCCTGTGCCTGCTCTGATAAGGAAAGTCTGCCCTCTGCAAACAGATCGTTAGCTTCCAGCAGAGGTTTCCTTTCCATTGCACTGCCAGATCAAAAGCTTCCCAATCTAAAACTCAGAGTAGATATGCATTTCTTAAAACAAAAACCAAAAGATGAAAGACAACAAAAGTCAGCTTTTGTTTACTGCTTTATCTCTGATTACTAGGCCACGATTTAATTTTTCAGGCTGCGCTGACCGTCACATATTTCCTCTGAGTCAAAGCAAATTAGAAAGTAGAGAAAAATGCTACTGCTGCAAAAAGTAGGATTAAATATGCTCCCAGTCATGCTTATGGAAGCACTGAACATGCTTTAATATCTCTGCTTTTCTGATCCAGGCTAGATTCACAACGCTTTATCATTTTCCTCATATTAGGAAGAAGAAAGACTCTGATAACATCAGAAGTGGATATGGTCTCATGAATACAGTACAGGAGAGGGTCCTTAAGAGAGGCTTCAGAAAATCCTTCAGCTGTGAAGGAGCTTGCATTGCATCCAGAGATGATTAGCTGCTGCTCTAGGTCCACCTACTTACACATGTTCCTGTGTATTACTGTAATTCAACGCGTAGAAAAGCGTCACCAGGGCAGCGCTGTTGGGCACTGAAGGTGAAAGTTAATGGGATGAAAAGTGACTGTGTTACAGTGTGAAAGTGAGTAATGGTCGGTTACTTCAGCCCTAGCTGCAGAGTTGTAGGGAAGATTTCTGCCCAAGTTAATTATGTAAAATTATTCACAAAGCTGACAGTTATTAGTAGCAGACCTAATTGGGACATCATGGGAGGACTGGAAAATTCTGTAAAAGAAGCTGATTGGAAAATTTTGCAAAAGAAGCTGAATGGTTTTGTCAGTTGGATGCCAGTAAACTGCTTACAGTTTGGGGATCCGAGATTGCACAGGCTCAATCAGCAAATGCAGCCCTGCTAGCATGACTGCGTCTCTGTAAACAGTCTGTGAACCCCTGGAGCTTCCCTCCAGCTTCATTTTCATTTTTTTCTAGTACACTTGTGTACTACTAGAAACAAATCAGTGTTGTGCCTTGTGTGTAGTTCCATCTGGAGTGTGGGTGCAGCGGTGATGGTGGTTGGGTCTCACCTGGGTCCCAGGGGCTTTCTTCTTGCCTTTTTCTGCCAAGAGCGAGCAAGTGCAAGGGGGATGCTACCCTCAGAGAGTGACCTTGGAGGACTGGGAAAGCAAAACTGGAAAGTCCCCCTGTGCCTGATGGATCATGACATACTCATGAGGTTTGGTTTGAATTTTACTTTTTAAAAGGGAAAGTGCATCATGTATACTGTTTGGAGAGACCATTGGGGATTTTGAGTCTCAAGGAGTGTGTTTTTGTACTACAGGTCAACACTATCCCTATGCCTGCTCATTTCTGTCTCATGAACAGTCTCCTCTAGGACATTGACCGCTCTTTTTTGGGCCAGGCCAAAGGGGTGCAGCCTCTGTACTGCTAGTGAATGGGGAGACCTTTGGCTACAGCGCTCTGTGTGGGGTGGGGGGAGGACCCAGGCTAGCCGCTGGAGCTCCTCCTCACACCCAACACTCCCCTTGAAGTAGATCTTAAAAACCAGGAAAAACTTTGTCAAACTCTTCTGTTTATATTTGGGATTTCAGCCTGGTTTCCCAAGGAAATGAGGCTGTGTGATCACACTCTCTGTGAATTCACCCCACTCCCTCACCAGGATAGATTTAAACTGGCTCGATGGTTTCCCACCTCATTTGACAATACAGAAGAGGTCTCAAAGGCTACGAGGCTCCCCGAAATTACATAAAAGAGCATCTGGGTAGAGGAAGGCAACCCAAATGCATGTCCTGCTGAGAGTAAGGTAGGCAAAACTTGGACCAGAAGCACTAGTTGGCTGCCCAGTGGTGGTTGGGTGCCCAGAAGGTGGGTGGTGGCCCAGTGGCTGCTGCTGCGAACCAGCTCCTGCAGGTCCTTCCTTGTCAGGAGGCAAGGAAATGGAGGTACCACAGGAAGAGAAGGAGATGGGGCTTACGGGCAGGTGTGTAAATTAGCCCCTCTTTGCTGTCCTGCTTTCAGCTGGGGTAGACTTAATTTTTCTTCATAATATTGGGTATAGTCTGGTGGTTTTTTGGATTTAGGATGAGAATAATGTTGGTAACACACTGATATTTTGGTTATTGCTAGGCCATTTTTACACCAAGTCAAGGACTTTTCAACTTCTCATACTGCCCTGCCAGCAAGGAGACAGGGGGTTCACAAGAAGCTGGAAGGAGGCATATTCCATACCATAGGATTTCATGCTCACTATATAACTTGGGGGGAAGCTGACCAGGGGTTGAGACTGCATCTCAGGAACTAGCTGGGCATCGATGGTCTGAGGGTGGCAAGGGACTGTGCTGTGCATCACTTGTTTATCCTCATCATCTTCCTTTTCTGTCATTATCTCAACCCATGAATTCTACCTTTGTGTTTTCTCATTCTCTTCCCCCATCCCAGTGTGGGGACGGAGTGAGTGATTGGCTGTGTGGCTGTTTGAGCTGCCTGCTGGGTTAAACTGCAACACTTGGATGCCAAAGTTAGGCAGTCTCAGTTCCTTCTTCAGCTGAGTTTACACATGCTTTTCTTTTATACAGAGCTTTTAAGGAGCTGAGTTCACTGCAAATCAGGCTTTGGTGCTTACCTCACGAGAGGCATTGGTGTTAATAGGGAAGGAGATGGTGAGAAGCAGGAGTTGGGATCCTGTTCAGGCATCCCAGGGCCTCCCAGTGTATACCTCTGAAGTCACGGTGCAATTCATAGAACCAAAGCTTTTGAGGAGGGAAATACATCAGCATGATGGAAAGTGCCACATCACAGCCAGCTTCTATCCAATCCTGTGTTCACAAGATAAAAATCCCAGCTAGTGCAGCGAGGTCCCTGTGTCACCTCGCTGCACACAACAGGGTGAGAGTATTGCAGGTGCCACCCCTTTGGAGCTAACTTCCACTGAGCAGTGGAGGAGTGCAGTGGTATCCTTGCTCTTAATCTGTTCCCATGATACCTGCTAGAAGATAAAGTATTTTTCACCTGTGACATGAGGCAGTCATGTGAAAGCCCTGTTTGCAGCACAACTTCCAGCAGAGCAAGGATAAACCTCCCTCACATGTTCCTGGAAAGCTGAAAGCAAAGTTGTCATTTGCTGTGTTGCCTGTGGCTCTCTTGGTATCATGAGAGCTTTTCCCTGTCAGTCTATGTGCAGATATGTCCTCTGGGGGAGAGGCAGCTGTGTCCCAAAAATGCTGTGGTGGCCCAAAAGCAGGATAAGGTTATGAGATGGGACTGTGGCTTTCTTCCAGGGCTCTCAGCATCTTGCTCTGAGTATTGCTAAGTCACTTTGGTGCCGTTTTTTCTCCAGAATTAACATTCACTTCTGGGAGGGACATGGGATTTTCTCGGCCAAGTGTCACCATGAGGAAGCACCCTGCTAGCCTGAAGATGAGTGGCTTGCCTTTTGGGCGGGGGGGGGCGGGGGTGCAGTAGGAGGAAGACAAATTTACAGGCATTTTTTTAACTGCCAGTTTCATAAACTTTTAACAGCTGTTTTCCACCAAATTCTCTCCAGATTGCAAAGACCTAGCAATTACTTGACATCGAATTGATGGAGGACCATCTGTGAGCAGTGTTGCTAGCGAAATAAACTGTATCAAACTTCAGGGAAGCGAGTACTCTGCTAATGCATTGCTGTACTGTGTTAGCCAGAGAGGAGTCTCTTCTCCAGGTTAAAGTGGTTTTCTATTGGGTTTTGGTTGTTGTGTTTTTTGTGTTTTGAGGGTTTGGTAGTTTTTTTCCAAAAGCAAGCCATGTGTCTTGTGAGTGAAGTGCATAACTGAAAATATCTTCATCTAGGCTTTGTTTGCAGCATCATTGCTATTTTTTTCCTTGATCTTGGAGAAATGCACAGAAAGCATTCAAAACAATGCCTTCTTTTGGAAACACAAAGTAAAATAAATGGTACCACTGAATCTTTACAACTAGTGAGCATCTGCATCAGCCAGTGACTTGGAGGTTAAGTTACAGCACTCGAATTTGACAGATTTCAGGAAATGATGATGAGTTCTACACTGGGTATGCTCTTTTAGATGCACCTGTAAACAAGGAATTAAATTGACCTAAACTTCTTAAGACTTGTCTGAGATGACATGTGTAAACTACTTGAAAGGCACTTGATGACAGAAAGCATTTATAAAAGTTTTGTAATAAATTCAACTTTTTCAGATATTATGATTGATCGCAGAGTAAATCTGGCCTAAAGTCATCTAATGCTTGGATACTCTAGTATCAAAACTTCCATGGCAATGCTGATGTGGTGCATGTACTGTGTGCTACCTGCTGAAGTACTAATTTTATACTGGTGAGCTTTCTAGATTAACTACTGAGGGATGACCTCAGTGGATCCCACAGTTACATTGGTGGAGTCCCAGCCTAAAGTCTACAAAAGCATTTAGCAACATCTCTTCAGAGATTGTTAGCACAGGTTTTAGAATATGTACTAGCCTGAAGGTGTTGCTGGTAGGGCATCATTCCTCAGTGAACTGAACTGCATTTCATGAGTTCATCACTTTCTTTAATGTCTAGCAGCCACCCACAATATCTGCAATTGCTTTGTACTTTATGTGAGAATTGTAAAATTTGCTGGTTCAAGAAACTATAGCGTGAGCTCCATTCTTGATAGGCATTTCTTCAGGATAATAAGATAGGACAGATAAAGTAATGGTATAGGTGGATAAGAGCCACTGTAAATAGCTGTTGCAGGAACTGGGCTCCTTGCAGGGTTTGGTTCTCTTCTTTTACAGAGATAATTGGTTTGCTGCATGGATAAATTTAAGGGTTTTGTTTTGCTGTTTTGTAAGGTATATGCTTATAACTCCCATATTTCCTTTTAGCCAAACCACTTACTGAATAATTTTCTCAGAAAGCTTTTCTAAGCATTTGTGTTTCAGGACAACTCTAGGAATATGCAGAGCTGCAATGGAAGTATACCCGGCATCTTGTTGTATTTGTAATAGCTGTAGAGTAGCATAGTAAAAACCCAAGGATGCATTTTAAGTAAGTGATCCAAAATGAGGTACAGATCTCAAGTCAGCCTATAATTAATTTTTTATTTCAGTTCATTGTGTTTCCCAGTAAGAATAGTGAGAAGAAAGGGAACACAAAGCAGATTTACTTGTAGCTTGATGTTCTACCTGCATATAAATCAAACATGTTAAACTTAGCACACAGTCTGTATTCACCACAATGTTCCAGAGCTGTGCAGCTTCATTTCTGAGGCCAACAAGGCTTGGGGCTGGGTCCTGCATTTGAGTTACAACAGCCCCAGGCAGTGCTGCAGGCTTGGGGAAGAGTGGCTGGAAAGCTGCCCCTCAGAAAAGGATCTGGGGATGCTGGTCAACAGCCAACTGAATGTGAGCCAGCAGTGTGCCCAGTGGCCAAGAAGGCCAACAGCATCCTGGGTGGTGTCAGGAATGGTGTGGCCAGCGGGACCAGGGCAGTGATCGTCCCCTGAACTCAGCACTGGTGAGGCCACACCTTGAATGCTGTGTTCAGCTTTGGCCCCCTCACTTGAACATTCTTCTGTGTCTTTCACATCGAGGTGCTGGAGCGTGTCCAGAGAAGGGCAATGAAGCTGGTGAAGGGTCTGGAGCGCAAGTCTGATGAGGAGCAGCTGAGGGACCTGGGGTGGCTTAGTCTGGAGAGGAGGAGGCTGAGGGGAGACCTTATCACTCTCTACAACTACCTTAAAAGAGGGTGTAGCTAGATGGGGGTTCAGCCTCGTCTTCCAAGAGACAAGTGATAGGGCAAGAGGAAATGGCATCAAGTGGTGCTATGGGAAGTTTGGATTAGATGTTAGGAACCATTTCTTCACTGAAAGAGTTGTCAGTCATTGGAACAAGCTGCCCAGGGAAGTGGCTGAGTCACCATCCCTGGAGGTATTTAAAAGGCATGTAGATGTGGCATTTAGGGACATGGTTTAGTGGTGGACTTGGCAGTGCGAGGTTAACGTTAGACTTGATAATTTTAAAGGTCTTTTCCAACCTAAAAATGATTCTGTGATCCTAGACAAAGGTCTTTAGAATACATGGTTAGCATTAAATTTACCAAAGCCTCAGTCATCTGGAATGTGTTCTTCTTTCCACATTAGCAATCCTGAAGTTGAATTTCCCCTAAGATTTTAGTTTCTATGCCTTATTAATTTCCTGAGCAGCAAACTAGTTATTGGAGGGCTGGTTTCAATTGCTCACTCAGAAATACCTTTGCATCAGCCTTGCAATCTTGCTGCAGTTCTTGCTGAGCCAGTTTCACTGTATCACTGGATCGTGTTTCTCCAACATTTTAATGTGTATAACTAGTATAAATGTTATAGCAGGCAAAGACTTCCACCCCTCCCATACTAGGGGTTTTTTTTTTAGCTATTATTAGAAAAATTTCCAAGTCTTGGGCAGAGCAAATATGACCCCTGACTCCTACAAGTAATGCAGGCAGGAGCTGGCAGTGTTAAGCAGTGTTCTTTACTTGGATACAAGCAGCCTTGCTTGTTACAGGTCATTTTACTGTAAAAGGTACAACATCTCACACAGATACACCTCCTCCTGTTATAAGAGCCCTGCCCCTGTGAAAACACTTGTCTTTTTTTATTACACACTAAGTAAGAGAGAAAAAATTTCTTCACTATGGTGACATTCATATCTGGAGGAAGGGGAGGTGGGGAAAGGTTTGCTTTAGAGTCCTTCCACCAAAGAGCATATCAGTAAATTTTGTTGTCCAGCTGATAATAATGAACAGCACAGATCTGTCTGGCCTTTCCTGTTTCACTGCATCATCCACCTCCTCTGGGAATGTCATACTCTTAAAAGCTAAGAGGACATCAGCTTCTCAACGGCATGCCTACTGAATTTTAAGAGCTGAATTTAAGTATAGACTTTTCTGATTTACTAGCTATATTTCTGTAGCTGGTGGCAAGTTTACCTCAGGGCAAGCATATACTGAGAGGCCTGTAGAAAATCCTGTGATGAGCAAGCTCATGGCTATCTATCTCATGGACAGCACTTTTTTCCTGCAGGTTAAGTTGTTGCATCTAGCCCTGATACCTGTTTGCCCTGATTTCTATCCCATTTGTCCCTAGTTATATCCAAACAAACAAAGCATCCATGTTCCTCCATTATTTTTTTTTTAAAATTTTTTTAACCTCTCAATTGAATTATTTTTGTGGTAACTCACCATGTTTCAGCACTGCACCTTAAAAGCTGCTTGGTTAACTTTGCCTGTCTCTGCCCTTAGTGTGCGAGCACTATAAGGCTGTCCTTGCTTCTGTGGTTGTCAGCTGCAAGAGCTGTTGTGCAAGTGGAGGATGGACTGTGAGAATCCTTGATAGACAAGGCATGAGGTGAATGGCAAAGGCTATCTTGGAGCATATTTTGCAAGTCATTCCTCTTGGTGGCAAAATGAGTTTCTGTTCAGTTGTTCTAAAGGCCACCCCAGCTGTGGCACAGAAATTGCTGGTAACAGTCATTGTGCAAATTTTCTTCTCCATCCTGGGGCACGCTGCTTCAGTGATGCTCTGGCAAAGGAGACCTTTCCCCAGCTCTGGTAGCTGATGAAATGTGGGGGTCTGTATGCTGCTGACAGCTTAGAGTAAGGGAACCTTGATGGCATGTATGCAGTCTTGTGTCTAATATAAATTGCATATATTACCCTGCATTACAAGCAGGATTTTGCTTGTGTTTCAAGTTAAAGTAGTTAATACTGTTCTAAGATGCATCGCTGTTGTCAAGAGCCACACGTAGTATTCAGGAGGGTGGATTTAGCTGTGAAGGCTGTTTTTTCAGCCTAATGAGCCAAGTGGGAGGCTTTTCTGGGGGCAATTCAGAGCACCTACAGCAGAGCTTCAGGTTTGAATCGCTGTCCAAAAAAAGCATATTCTTCTGAATCCTTTCACAAAGCCATTTCAGCTTTTCTAAAAGAACCAGAAATTTTGAGACTAGCAGCATTCTGGAGGTGGGCTTTGCTTTTTGATGGTTTGTTCTTCTGGTTTTGCCTTCCCTCCAAATACTACCTCGAGTTTATTCCTGAAGCCCCAGGGAATCACAGAAATGTAATGTACCCCTGGAAGACACTTCAGAAAACTATGTAGCTTCATTTTTCATGACTCTTTCCCCTTTTTCAGTGGCACAACTGAATGTCTCAAGGCATTCCTGATAGCTGTTTTCTTATTTGTGAGCATCTTTAGTGAGGGCAGTTCCACAGATATCCCTGGGACATGTTCTTATCCTTAACTGTCCATACCTAGGGAAAAATTCCCTAGGGTCTGACCTAAATAAACCTCCTCTTCTGCAAAGGGAGCCAACTACTTGTCTTTTACTCTGTAAATGTGATGAACAATTAATTGCTGTCATCTTTAAATATCTCTAACATATATCAAGAGTTACTGCACTCCTCTCATTTTCCTTTTTCTGAAACTAATCTAAATCCAGATCTTTCACCCTCTACTTCTAGTAATTATTCCCCAGTGCCTTCACTTTCTAGAGAGAATTGCAACATTCTACTTTCCCACTTTGCTGAGTCTTCAATGTTTGTGGAAGATTCTTGAAGATTGGCAGTGTTTCAAAGCTTTGTGTTGTTTTAATTGAAATTAGCACTGGGTTTCACCAGAACTGTAGATGACTACATTTAACCTGTCTTACATTTTTAGCTGCTTTTTTCCTTGATCTAGTCAGTGGTTTTGGCTCATATTTAGAATGGTGTGAATTTTCTGGTCATAGCTAATCTTTTTTTGTGAATATGTAGAGCAATGAAAGCATGGATTACTTTAGTGTCTCTCAGTCATGAAAGATTTTCTCTCCTTACATACTAAGCCATAGAGCTTGTACCTTCCTTCTGACATATTTAGAGAATATTCTCTTTTCATCTTTCATGTCCCTCAGTACTGGTAATGCTCTTCTTGTGACATAGGTTCCAACTTTGTCACAGGAGAGTTTGCTGCTATTTTACATTTATTCTTAGCCATAAGAAGTTGTTTCTGTGTTGGATTTTCAAAACTTCTGATTTTTAAACAGCTAATTCCTTCTTGTCTACTGCCCTGCTTCCAGTCTTTCTCTCTGGCAGCTTTTCAGGTTTTTTTTCCACTGAAGTTTCTGTTCCAGGAGGCCAGCCAGCTGGTTCCCTGAATTTACTGAAGCCTTTGTAAGTCCATCATCCTCATTCTGTTGCTTTTACCGTTTCCCTCATACTCAGAATATAACATCAGTATCAGTCACCTTCCCCTTCTGAATCCTCAGAGGGTTCTTTTCTTCCCTGTAAATAGGAATTGCACCTAAAACAATTACCTCTATTGTAATTTCCTGCAGTTCTGAAACCAAAGTTAGTCCCATTGTAAGGGAGCCTCCTTTGAATAAATAGCTGAGACTTTGACATTTGTTTTATGTAAATGTAGATACTGAAAACTGTAGATACCTAAAGTCTTGGTGCAGTCTTGGCAGTGCTTCTGGGTGGCTATCTAGACAAGGGTAAGTGACAGGTAGCAGTAGGGCAATTCATCTCCTCATTAGAGGGAGAAATTTTGCTGGAGGTAGGATGGTCCAAGGGCAGAGATTAATGAAATGAAAGAACAGCAGTTTGTGTGTCTGAAAGCTGCTTTTTCTGTGAGTTTGATAAAACATATTACATCAATTTACAAGCCTTGCTTTTATTAGAGGATGGACTTAGTTCATCCCACCTCAGTAGCAGTCTACGCCTTTGCTTCTGGAAGGGTGGTGGGGAGGGGGACAGTGTGGATGTGCCCACTGACACCCCAGTGTAGTCCTGGGACACCTGAGGAAAAACTTTCTCACGCACATAGTAACCTGTTCTGTTTTAGGAATTGGTTGAAGCAAAAGAGCTGTTAGTATAAATCACTGGATTAAAATCTGGACAAAGCAGCTGCTTCTGCCACTGTCCAGAGCAGGAAAGTGGCCAGTGTTTACCAGCTGCTTTAGCTAAATCGTTTACCTAAAGGAGGTGCTAAGTGGTGTTTAAAACCTTGGCTAACACCTTTCCTAAACATGCCTCATCTGGTTTGTTTAGACAAGACTGGCCAGTATCTCCTTTTGTGACTAATCGTTTCCAATAACCCACAAAAACTTTGTTATAAATTTAACTTATGTCTGAGAGTATGGAGGCACAATCCTCAGCCCCAGGAACCGGGGATGGTGCCTACAGTTACCCTCTTGATCTTTCCAGGCCAGTTGTGTGGGCTTTGCTCAAACACAAACTTGTTTCATTGCTGGTCTGCACCTTGATCTTACTTCAGGGCCCTTCACTGTTCATTTGATTACTGAAGAACCTTTTAAAAGAGGACTTAAATGTTTAGACAATCTGACAGCAGGCTCACAAAATTTTCAAGCAAGCCAGCTTCTTCCTTACCTTCTACATAACTTATGGAGATAGTTCATGGTTTGCTGAATGGTTGGTGTGGTGGTTTTGGCCCTGGCTAGAGGCCAAATACTCACCAAGCCACTCGCTCACTCCCCCCTTCAGCCGAAAAGGGGAGAAAATAGATACTGGGAGGCTTAGGGTTTGAGATAAGGACAGAGGGATCACTCTCCAATTAGTGCAATGGGCAAAACAGACTCAGCACAGAATAAAGGAAAGTGATTTATTACTACTACAACTAATGCACCCCGTGAACTGGAACGCGATAAGAACTGGCCAGGTCTTAAAGCACCTTC